>OZ020526.1:2053459-2092333 GCA_963971425.1 Bryoerythrophyllum caledonicum | reverse complement strand
ATCCGATGCCGGTGTACTTAATGTCTATTCGACTTCTATCAGGCCCGAGTCTGAGCTGGACGTCGAAAATGTTCTGTGGCAAGTGCGGGTGGCTAATGTACTTAGTGGCAGCAGCTACTAGCTTACGACGAGTGTGCTCTGCAGCCGATGTGTGGCTTTGGAATGAGTGAGGAATGGTGAGTTGAGGAGTATCGTTCGAACATCATATATATTCTATATGAAGTGCGGAAGTATGAGCCCTAAGCTGTATGGCCATGTGCCAGTTACATTTCCGCTTTTGCTCTACAGTTTCGTTGACTACTGTCGTGTGTGGTATCTCCGCCTGTCCGTGTGCTTTGGAATTGTCGGCTGCCGGTCCTCTCCTTATGAGGTGAGTCGTAAGAGGTGAACGCAGACTTGGAATAACGAAATTTGGAGAATGCTGTTGGCACTTTTCGACTTTTGAGAACTGTTGACGCTGAGGCAAGACCATTGTATGTGTGGAGGTATCCTTTGTTCAGTACAGAATTCTATAATTAGGAATATAATACTATAACCTTCTGAAATCGACCCGGAACTGAATTTCGGTTCGTCCCGTCCCACTAAGTACCCCATTCTCCGTTGCACGAAGCCTCAGGCTCGGGAGGGTGGGAGAGGGTAGGGACAAAACTGGCCCCTATTTTTATGTTGGAAGGGGGCCCTACCTAATTAGGGTTACTAGAGGCCGTGGGCTTCAAATTTGGGAAAAAAATCCAAAAAAACTCTCTAGAGCCTTAACAGTGAGAAGGCCAGAAAAATGGACCCACCCAAAGCTAAGGCTTGGTGCAATGCTCTCCACCTAGGGTAAATAAAGGGATCCTAGTTGTAATGTCTTCTTGAAGAAAAGAAAGTAGCTGTGTTTTAATGTATTTTCTGTTATTAAAGTAAATGCATATAAATAGCGTAGAATTGACCAAAAAAAATGAAGTGGCACTGGGTCCCATCAAAGCATGTCAACGATTAGAAAATAAACAACGAGCAGCAGCCCTAGGAGCGTTGAAAAAAGCAATATTTTTCAATACGAGGACTGCCAAAAGATGCACCTTTCCAACTCTTGGTTTCCCTCTTTGACCAGCGACCACTTTTTAAGTATGGTGGGCCCTCACTCGTTCGGTACTTCCCTGAAACCAAGATGCAAACCTTATAATCTGCAGACCAGCTCCTGGAATGATCACTTCACTCCCAACCACCAACGTGACCTGAAACATAGATGTCATTCAAGCTCTAGTCTGCTTCACCTAGTGCTCCACTGTCCTCAACAGTAGACGGTACTTAGATTTCGAAATCGACAGCATCACTTGTAACAAGGCAGAGTTTACGAATTGGGACAAAGTCGACTTCCAAGTTCAATTGCGCCGCAGAGAAATTCTCTACACAGGCATCGGATCTGGTAAGGAGGTCGATCGGAGTGATTTAGCATGGCCCCTACCGGAGAGGTGGTTGATATCCAGGCCGCGGTGCCCGCGGTGAGGGCGACCCTGCCCAGGGGCCAGCCCCGCTCCGACGGGCCGGCCTCCGTGCTCGGCATCGGCACCGCCGTGCCGCCCGCCGAGTTCCTGCAATCCGAGTACCCCGACTTCTTCTTCAATATCACCAACACGAGCGAGAAGGAGGCGCTCAAGGCCAAGTTCAAGCGTATCTGTAAGTGACTGTCATTGTTTGAAAGTCTCGAGCTCATGAATTCTGAATGTCAGAGAAGACACATTTGGGCGTTTTCTGAACGTGGAGTGATCTGTAGGTGACAAGTCGGGGATCCGGAAGAGGCACCTGTTTCTGACGGAGGAAGTGCTCAAGGCCAACCCCGGCATCTGCACCTACATGGAGCCCTCGCTGAACGTCCGCCACGACATCGTCGTCGTGCAGGTGCCCAAGCTCGCCGCCGAGGCCGCCGTCCGCGCCATCAAGGAGTGGGGCGGCAAGAAGTCTGAGATCACGCACATCGTGTTCGCCACCACCAGCGGCGTCAACATGCCCGGCGCCGACCACGCGCTTGCCAAGCTGCTCGGCCTCAAGCCCAGCGTGAAGCGCGTCATGATGTACCAGACCGGGTGCTTTGGCGGCGCGTCGGTCCTGCGCGTGGCCAAGGACCTGGCGGAGAACAACAAGGGTGCGCGCGTGCTGGCCGTGTGCAGCGAGGTCACGGCCGTGACGTACCGCGCGCCCAACGAGAACCACCTGGACGGGCTGGTGGGCTCGGCCCTGTTCGGCGACGGGGCGGGCGTGTACGTGGTGGGATCCGACCCCAAGCCTGAGGAGAAGGCGCTGTTCGAGGTGCACTGGGCCGGCGAGACCATCCTGCCCGAGAGCGACGGCGCCATCGACGGCCACCTGACGGAGGCCGGGCTCATCTTCCACCTCATGAAGGACGTGCCCGGGCTCATCTCCAAGAACATCGAGAAGTTTTTGACGGAGGCGCGGCGGTGCGTGGGGTCGCCCGCCTGGAACGAAATGTTCTGGGCTGTGCACCCGGGCGGCCCCGCCATCCTGGACCAGGTGGAGGCGAAGCTGAAGCTGACGAGCGACAAGATGCAGGGCAGCCGCGACGTGCTGTCGGAGTACGGCAACATGTCGAGCTCGTCGGTGCTGTTCGTGCTGGACCAGATCCGGCAGCGGTCGCTGAAGATGGGGTCGTCGACGCTGGGCGAGGGCAGCGAGTTCGGATTCTTCATCGGGTTTGGGCCCGGCCTCACCCTGGAGGTGTTGGTGCTGCGCGCTGCCGCCAATCAGGTGTAGAGACCGCGACGGCCACAAACAAGTGCAGCCATGGCCATGACGGTCGCTCGCCGTGTTGATAGGTACAACTTAGATAAGCTCAGCAGCTGTAGAATCGGATGATTGGAACTTACGGCCGGTCGTCAAAGTAGCAGGATCTGAATTCGACGCCAGGTGCATAATTGAGATTTCGCATTGAAATCCGCAGCTCGACATGAAATCTGCAGATACGGGACAAGGCTCTGGCATGCAATTTAATACTAGATGATTATGTTCATGATCGTATTCGAGTGATAAGTATGTGAACTCAGCTGCTGCCATTGGAAGAGTAACTATGTTTTGGTGGACGTTGAAGGACATGTTGCTCCGGAGGTTGCTTAACAGTGTACAACCAGTTCAACTGTAAGGTGGATGTATAGTGGACATCGTTCTCACCATTAATACCATTATCCAGTTTAATGCTTACTCTAATAGTTTGTGCCCTGATTCGTCACTTCCGTTCAGTTGCATTCATTTGGATTCGAGTAGTTCATATTTTATTCAATGGTCACAAATTCTCGCTTTCCTGGATACGTGATTGTACGATTCCTAGGCACAACAATTATTGTTTTTCTACTTTAGGATTCAGTAACTGAACCCTTACAGAATTAGAAATATGAAGAATGTGTGTGTCGAAACATTCGTTGGTTAGAAACGGGTTCGGTATAAAACTGGGTTGAAGATTGCGCAGCCAGGTTGTGGCAGTTCTATTAACAAAAATGACATATGCTTTTAACTTTAGGCGTTACAACCACAATTTACATATCAACATATTCAAGTCATTCCGGACGGAAAGCTTACATTCGGTAGTGCACGAAAGCAGGTTTAGTGACGGACCTTTCAAGAGGGCACCTGATGAGATGAAAGTGAGGATCATATGCACGATATTTAGTGGGGAACCGCGCATGTATCGCTAGTGTAAAAGTTCATGAAAGGCGTGTACACAAAACCTTCGAAGGTGCACCAAGATGGGATAATACTACACTAATTCCCCCAAATAGAAGTTCCTATCGAACAAATCCAATTTATAAAAAGATTGGAGTGGATATTTCAAATGCACATCCCACTGCAAAGTAGTTTAAGCAATTTTAGGTCCCATGAAAATCTCTCACAACAAGGTTTGTACTTAGACCTACAATGTCACTCTCACATCTTCAGTTTTCCCTGCAGGAAGTAACTCTGATACAGCTGCAGAGACTCTGGTTCTTGGTAAGGGCAGAAGAAATTTAAGGTGAATTTATAAATCAAAGAAGAGGATCATTGTAAACATAGTTGGTAAAAATATTTATCACGAGTAAAAACTTGTAGCATTTTCAAGTCATTTACCGTGCATAACACTAAATACCAATTTTAGTATACAGTCGTTAGAGAAATAAGTTGCGCCCCCACCGTACTTCGCGGTTTCTCTATGCGGGCACCAATCCCACCATGCCACGAGGAGCGGGATGGTGTTTGGCATGGGCGTAGTAGGGAGTTGTAGTATAGAAAATTATATCTTCAATTGAACCCATCAAAACACTCCATGCAATTCAATTCTAGAAACTTCTATGGGAAATGGATCTTTTCGTTTAGTGTATAAGTAGCGTAGGATCACATGAAGGTTGTAATTGTGTTTGTTATTGAATTAACCCAAAGTATACTCTTTAAGAAGTTGAATAATATTCCGGGAACACTCTTAGTCCAATCAAATTGATAATAGCCTTAGTATCCAATTGATATATCCTTGATCAATTTGATAGTCACAACATTGTAAATTCCTTCAGCTTATTCTATATTACGAATTGTATCATGTCATGTTGCGTAATTGAAATTAGGGTTATAATGCTTAACTCATGCAATTCTCCCGTTTATCTTTACTCCATCTTTACTTCTTGTAATTTGATCTCAATCCTCCATTGAGATAACTTTGCGCATGTCAAATGCCTTGATTGTAATTCATGGATTCCCACACATCAATTTACCATCCTAATCTTCCTTAAATACAAAGACTTAATTAATTCCAATCATAGTTATAATGTTCTATTTTATGAAGGCTGCGCATACCTCCTATCGACTAGAATACTCTCAATTGGATTCATGTTTTTGTATGTCAAACCATTCAATAAATCATCTAATGGATATAATTGGCCAAACACATTCCCAGCAAAACATAATCCAATCAAGCATTCACATTTCTTTTTTACTTTGTATTTTCTATGTTATAATTTGAAGCATGTGTATCACTCTCACACTTAGTAACATTCTACAAGGATTCTGATATCACAATACCTCTGCTCCAACACTAAAACTTCTGTTGTCATAATACCTCCGCTCATCAAATCTAAGCCACTAGATTTTTGAACTATAGAACCAATTATCCCCAGGCCGGGGATCCCGAATAATTCTAGCTGCATTGTCTCGTAGTTTCAAAGCTACACTAGGTGCCTGTCTCACCTTATCAAAATATATTGTAATCAAAGTACCTCTACTACAAACTATAAGAATTCTCCTATCAAAGTACCTGCGCTCATTAAAACCAAGCGGTAGGTTTTAGAACTGTAGAAGCAATTATCCCCCGGCTGAGGATAGTTCCAGTAGCATTGTATCGAAGTCTTAAAGCTACATTAGGCCAATGTTTCACCTTTTCCACATATTTTGCAGATTCACCCATGGCACTGAATAAGAATAATCCTATAGCCTACTTCATAGAGGTTTTCCAGATCCCCCTAGGAGACACTCTATTCTTGAACAACCAGCCCAAGGAGGAACTCCCACTATGGAAGTTCCAAGACAACGTGGTCAGCTGGACACTGAAAATTGTCTGCAACAGCGTGACCATAATGCTTAGAAAGGTCTTGAACCAGAAGTACCTCATTTTGCACCAAAACTTACGGGGTACAGCCTTTAAATCGCATCCAGAGAAATACTTGCTGGTGCAATGCGTCCTCAGCCAGGGCAACAAAAACAGGGATGCGTACCACTTCGGAATGGTTGTGGAGGTGGGGTCAAATTGCGGCGCCCAGTTTGAAATCAATGGCTTCGTAGAAGAGGTTTAAAAATCCAATCATCTATACATGAAGGCATGGGAGCGCATCATGAACGAGTGGCACAATCCCAATGTTGAGGACGTCTCAAGAAAACTTTTGAGGATCATAACAAGATTGTCCGAGGACGCAACCATCAAGAAGCCCCGCGCAAAACGTGCGAGGATGAATGCTTCCAATCCAATTGCCCCTCCCGCTCCCTCAACACCCATGTCAAGTGGCGGAATGCAAGCACCTCCGCGAGTTGAGAGGAAAAGGCTTGCAAGTGACCTCGCAACATGTCAATCCTAGGTTGCAAAGAAGAAGCCGCGGAGGCCGGTTAGTGTGTCCGTCAGTCACGGCTCAGCCTTGACCACAATTGAGGCGGGTCTGTCCGACACAAAGAAGGAAAAGAAAAAGGCGAAGATCGACGGACCTGATTACGTCCACTTCGCTCAGCTTCAGACACACTTCATCAAAAACTACAAGTCGTCTTTACTCTTCAGCAAGGAACCAAAGAACGTCAAGACGGAGCAACTTGTTAGAGCAAAGGACAACTCAATTGTCCGGGGCTTTGAGCGTGAGATTGTCGAGAGTCCGAAGGGGTACCTAGCAATGCTAGATGATATCCGTCTGCGACAGACAATCGTTGTCACCCCAATGGACGCAAATGAGAACCTCCTCTCCAAAGCTTTTGAGACATGGAAGGAGATCAAGAAAGGCAAATTTGCCATCATTGATGGCCAACACTCTGTCGCAGCATCAAGGGAGCTTCAGGAGGAGGCTGTATGCATCAAGAGAAAGAATGAGTTGTTGTTGTGGGATGCATACATTGTGTATGACAAGGATCTGAGACAACTCCCTGCCATTTCCTAGTTCTACAACACGATGAAACCTCTCTAGCATGCCCAGACAACGTGGGGGAACCAAATTGTATGGGGAAGGTCCATTTTGGATTGAATGCGCACGTCATGCCTTCATTTCAAACGAGGATAGCATTTGTGGCAACGTGTTTGTCTACAACGCCGAGTAGTACACGATAACGTCTGAACTTCATTCCTAAGATTATCCCTAGCATAGAGATAATCTCCTTTTTTCCTCACTTATTCCATTAACCCCTAACTATCCTTAAAAGCCAAAATGGCTTTTTGTTGTTTTCGTCAGGGACGTTACTAGGGTGCAAGCGTAGAGCGGTGAGCGTACATTTGAGATTTGCGAGCGGATAAATGTTATTATTAGTTTAAATTTTGCTAAAATAAAAAATAAAAAATAAAAAAAAGAATATCCTTGAGAATATTTGTATATTTCTGACCTATTACCGTGGATTTTAGGACCCATAACCGTGGATTTTAGGGTTGTATGTTTGGAACTTAGGTGGTTAAAACCCATGTTGTACAACAATTTTGATCAAGTTCCCTTAGACAATAAATTATATATCCAAGAATTAGTAACAATTATGATACGGTAAACATGGTCAATATAAATAAAGATATTTATTATTTGATACTCACCAAGTTGTGAATATATCGTATTACATAATGTATGTAGTTCACGTCAATTTGGGAAAACATAGAATAGAATAATCGAGGAAGTGGGGTGAACTAAGATGTAACATGGTCTAGGATTCTCCTCATAGAATTGTCTTGACCTGGTTGAAACTGAGGATAGTGGCGTGCATAAAGAGGTCCATCTTGACATCTAGTTTACAGACCGACACTAGGATGAAGTATAGATGCTTACAGTGTTTATATGGACACCCACATCTACCTAATTTAGCCATCATCTCCTTGAAAGCTGGGCAATTGCATTCTTGGAATGAACTAATTGAAAGTTGATAAACTGACTTGGTGGGAGCTAGTTTTGACTGCAAAGTAACAACACATCCAAAATCGGGCTGAGGTATCATAGTCACCTTGAGAATGGTTGCCTTCATTGCCCTAGCAAAAAAAATGTTCTGCATTTGCTTCAAAGAAGCAACCGGACTGCTACGACAAATGGTCTTAGAGTTTCTTATCTTTGGAAAAACATCCGCGTTGTCCGGCACCAAAATATTGGACAAATCACGTGGTAAGGCAGCATCAAAAAATGTGCGGTTGATAGGAACGCGTTCCTTTTGAGGGAGTTGAAATCCCGCATTCTCCAATGCCTCAATTTCAATTTGTGTGAGCTCTATCCCTATCTTCACGGGCCAAACTGAAGAAATAGGCGGTTGATCCTTGGTCTCGGAGAATGGCTCAACCCACTTCCAACGAGAGCCCTTCACACACCTGTCAATATCGTCTGCACAAAAAAAAATTGTTTGACCAATTTGCAGAGAGCATTACTAGGGTGGCTCCAAACTCCACAGTAAGTTGGAGCTGGGGTGCTCTTTCCATTTTGGACAATTTGGGTAGATCATTTTTTCTTAGTCACAGCCATTTGCGCCCAACAAGCCTTCGCCGAAAGCTTATTAAGACGAGCAATATGCTATAGCTTCTCGTTCACCCGAGTCTCTTGCACAGCGGTCACGCGTTGAATATCGGTCCAAGCAGAGCTGGATGGTTCCACTGGACGTTCCTCAGCTTCAGCTTCCTCGTGGATTATACTCAGAGTATGAGCACAAGCTTGAGTGACCCTCCTCCCATTTCTAGGACGTGAGAAGTTAAATGTGTCCGGTCTATGGGTTTCCTCTTGATCTCCAATTGGAACATCTGGCTTTCGTTTCTTGGAATCGAAAACCTCAACTCCCTCGAGGTGTGCGTCACAAGTATAAAAATCTTCAACTCTAAGCATGTTCATGACAGCCGTGTTAAGGGACGATGGATCGCCGGTACGATGAGTTTGACGTTTGGCTGTCCGAAGTCGAAGTTCTTTTCTAGACGGTCTAGAACCACCTGCCCTACCTTTGAGGTACTAGTAGTAAGCGACCACTTGCAAGAAAGCTCAAACGTAATTGTTAACCGCTGCAATGTATAGGTCCCCACCATTGTTGCCCGAAGCTTGAAGCCATTTATTGTGTACGGACTCTATGAGATTGCAAGATGGCATCTCCGCTAATTCCTCAGAAGAGTATTTTTTTTCTTCTATATGAATTTGGGGAAAAATTAGTATATGGGGTTCAAAATAGAACGGGAGAAGTTGATGAGCTAAGCGTGTACAAAAGGATCTTCTAAAAATAGCATTTAAAAATTTTAAAATTCAAATTGAATTTTTTTTGGAATATTCTTCTGACATCTACTGTGTTCACGATAGCATGTAAAAATTTATCATTACCAGAATTCTGAGTATGTACTTTCTAATTCCAGGGTTGTCTACATAGACGGACAGGGGCCCAAAGACAGCGGACGAACGGATAGGACGGACAACACTTTTTGGCGGACAGTTGCGTGTAAAAAAAACTTACAAATCCTAAATCAAATTTACAACTTACCCCCTGGTAAAATATGTGTGCGGACACGTTAGACCGCTTTCCACGTCACATCATTCGGTTGGGCGCGCACCTTAGGGCCGCGCGCGTATCAAAATGGATCGGGCGCGTACCTAAGATGGCCGCGCACGTACGCCAAAAAATAAATAAATAAATAAATAAATTTTTGTACGCGCCCAGCCCTTATAAGCATGCGCCCGATCTTTTAGATCAGGCGCGTACAAACAAGGGCTGGGCTCGTATGCCAAAAAAAAATTGTTTTTGGTACGCGCCCAGCCCTTGTATGTACGCGCCCGATCCGAAAGGTCAGGCGCATGCTAACAAGGGCTGCACGCGTACGCCAAATTTTTTAATTTTTTTTGGGCGTACGCGCCCAACCCTTGTTTGTATGCGCCCGATCTAAAAGGTCGGGCACATGCTTAGAAGGGCTGGGCGCATACCAATTTTTTTAATTTTTTTAATTTTTTATTGGCGTACGCGTGCGGCCCTATTACATACGCGCGCGGCCCTTTTAGGTACGCGCCCAGCCCATGTACGTATGCGCCCGACCCTTTTGAGGTACGTGCCCGACCATTTCGAGGTACGCGCCCGACCCCTTTAGGGACGCGCCCAACCCCTTTAGGTACACGCCCGATCCTTTTCAATACGCGCCCGACCCCTTTAGGTACATGCTGAACCTTTTAGATACACCCCCAACCCCTTTTTGGTACGCGCTTGATCCTTTCAAGTACGCCCGCGACCCAATAGATATGCGCCCAACCCTTTTTAATACGCGCCCAATCCCTTTAGGTATCCGCCCGACCCCTTTGAGTACGCGCTCGACCTTCATTTAGCAAACGGGCGCACACGACCCAATGGGTACGCGCCCAAGATTCTAAGGCAAGCAATCGAAGGAAGATCGCACATTAAAGGGTCGAGTCCAAAATTTGGAGGGTCGTGCATGCGTGCTCTTGAGAGCCGCACACTCTTTTAAAATTTTCAATTAAAATTTTTATAATATTAAAGCATAAACGCCTCTACCGCACGCGCGACCCTCCACTGTACGCGCACGACCCTCCAACTTGCGAATTCGACTCTCATGTTTGCAATCCTCTTTGAATTGCTTGCCCCATAATCCCCCCCCTCTTTCCCCCTCCCTTTCCGCTGACTTGCCCTCACTCCTTGTGTACCCGCCCCCTCTTCTTTTGTAGTGACCCGCCCCTCTTATATAGTCGCATGCCTCCTTGCACACTTATCAATCTCCTTTGCATACACATCCATGCTCAACACAAATACAACTCGTCCTCTACTATTTTGTATTTTTTAAATTCTTTAATCTCGTTGAATTATTGCTAGTGGCATAATGAAGATGTGGACCATGTATAAGCCTCATTCCTCCTTGTGCCCACCTTTCCTAAGCTTTTGTCCACCCCTTATATATATAATGTTGATTCCTTTTCACCAATATCATCTATTGTCTTTCTTTGATTAAAAGTGTCATCGTTAACTATTATTGATTTCAAAGATTGTCAAGGTGTGTGTATCTTTTTATTTACTTTTCACAATCATGTACACAAAATCATTTATACTTGGCCATGGGCTATGGCCCTTCTTAACTTACAAGGACTGCAACAATTGTTCATGAAATAATTGAATCAAATATTGTAAATGTCATTATAGACTCTAATTTCTTTTTAACCATAGAATGTGTCTTGTGTTATTGCTTTTTTATTTAAGCAATCGACACAAAATTAATTGGAATGATACTCAGAAGAAGTTGATGCATTCAAATGTAAATGTAAATGTTGTATATGCATCTTCATACCTTATTCAATTTGCTAAGGTTTCATTGATACATCTAATTATATATCTCAATCACAATTTCTAGTTTAAGCATAGTAAGCATCAATAAAATAGTTTATTTAAGAACTTCAAGTATTTAAATGTCCGGACGCGCCAATTCCTTATACGTACGTGCCCGATTAAAAAGGTTAGGCGCATGCTTACAAGGGTTTGGCCCGTACTTCAAGGGGTTGGGTGCGTATCTAAAGAGGTTCTGCGGGTACCAAAGGAGGTAGGGCGCATACTCCAAAAGGTTGGGAGCAAACTTAAAAGGGTTAGGCGCGTGCCTAAAAGGGCCGCGCGCATACCTAGCAGGGCCGCGCACGTATCTAACAGGGTCGCGCGTGTTCCTAGCAGGGCCGCGCGCGTACTTATTGGAGCCGCATCTACGCCAAAAAAATAAAATAAAATAAAATAAAATTTTTGGGCGTACGCGCCCAATCCTGAAGGTCAAGCGCATGCTTACAAGGGCTGAGCTCATCCCTAGAAGAAAGAAAAACTCACGCGTCCATTCCTTGTACGTACACGCCCGATTTAAAAGGTTAGATGCATGCTTACAAAGGTTCGGCCCGTACTTCAAGGGGTTGGGTGCATGCTTACAAGGACTAGGCGCATACAATTTTTTTAATTTTTTTTCGCGTACACGCCTAGTCCTTGTTTGTATGCACCCAATCTCAAAGGTCGGGCGCATGCTTACAAGGGTTGGACGCGTACTATTTTATTTATTTATTTATTTATTTATTTATTTTGCGTTCGCGCCCTGCCCTTGTTTGTACGTGCCCGATCTAAAAGGTCGGGTTACAAGGTCTGGGCGCGTACCAATTTTTTATTTATTTATTTATTTTTCGGCGTACGCGTGCGGCCTTATTAAGTACGCGCGCGGCCATCTTAAGTACGCGTCCGGCCCCTTTAAGTACGCGTCCGGCCCCTTTAAGTACGCGCCCAACCCTTGTTCGTATGCGCGCGACCCTCTAGTCGACGTGGCAGCCACGTAGTCGCCTTCCTGGCAGTGGGTAAATTGATTTACCTCGAGTCATGGTCAAACCAGGGTTGACCCTTATCAGACGGATAGCAGCCTCTACCGGACGGACACTACCGGACGGACGGACGGCTGAACAATCCTGACTAATTCCATGAAACCTCTCCATTGGCGATATCGAAAATGCCAAAATGCAAGCCTGAACCCCAAATGCTTGACGCCAACCTTGGAAGCAGCACCCGAAGATGTCCACCACGCTTTGATTGCTAGAAACTGTGTCTCAACCTCCTCCATTGACAATGCATTTTTGTACTGAATGCATAAATGCTTATGCTAGTCCTGCAAATCATGCACGCTGTACTGTTTTGTGTATTTTTTTAGAGATTGGGCCCAGTGGAAGAAGCACGTCCTCTCTCGACCTTCCATGGGTACTAGACAGTGGATGTGTCTCGTATGTGAGCGGTGAGTAAAAACTTTGGCGTTGGATAGCGGGGAATATTCAAAAAATGCCAAGAATATTCTAATATCCGGAGTATATTCCGTGTATTTTAGTAAATTTTTTATTCTTACTTAAATAAGCAATTTTTGGGACCTAGATCCATAGAACTATTTATCCAGGAATTTCTTAACTTATATTTCCTCCCATTTTTAGGGTAAAATATTTTATCCTTATAAATTTAGGTCATGAGAATTTTAGATTGAGGGTCCTGTATTCCACCCAGAAAGGAATGTAGGAAAGAGAAATAAGAAGTTGTTTAGCCCTGGTGATCGATGATGATGTAACTTACACGATTACCATTTATTGGAATCTAAGTACCAATGAAAATACCACACTTGGTTCAGATACTTGGTTTTAGGGTTTGGAATTGAGTACTGTCTTGAAAATGAGAGGGTACATGTTTAGGGTTTAGGATTTATGATCAAGTGCCTTATATGGGCTGCCTTTTGGATAAGAGAATACATTGCTGAAAATGAAATACCAGGGACAAAATACACTATGTGCACAAATAATCGTAAATGTACTTGGCAAAGTATCCTCTCGGAAACAAGAAGATTCATCTCTTACTATAGGAAATATTGGTTCAGAGGCCCTCTAAGAGCTACCTTTTTGAAAAAGAGAGTACATTGCTAGAAATTAACAAATTATGGTACATGAACATTGCAAAGTACTATCTCGGATGCGAGAGGGTACGCATGCAAGATTACAGGTTAAAGGATCTACTCAACATTAAATTCCAAGATGTGCCAGTACGCCACTTTCAAGAACTAATTTCACCTCATTGAAGCTGAAGGATGGTGCATGGATAAACGTGTGAACATCATGCTGAAGTTTACAAATTCGCAAGAAGATGTAGTAGATGTGCTTACAATTCAAGAAGGGGTTCCGTCCACGGAATTCCCTAATGGTTTTTGTAAAGGCCTCACACGTACAATAGGGAAACGAGCTCGCTGTGATTGTGTATGTCTTCGCATTTGGAGGAACACCCGAGTCGAGGGAGATAATGCACCCGAAGCCTGGATGAGGAACCATACGGACAGAGCGGATACAAGTTGTGATGGTCGCAGCAGATCCCGTTGATCGTGTTTGATTAAAATTTGGCTTTGCTGAAGAGCGCTTTAGAGGCTTCGCATTCCTCTTTGTTGGGTATTGATCAGGGAATCAGGGTACGGGAACAAAGCTAAGATCCACTGGTGGCCTAGCAGTCGTAAAGAGGCGCCTCGGAAAAATCTGCTGCTTTTGTGGAAGTTGAAATCCAGCAAGTTGTAAATCCTCTATCTTGTCCCGAGTGAGATTTGTCTCAACCATAACAGGCCAAACATCCGGGATAGGAGGCATATCTAGCTCCGTTGAGTACCGATGAACCCATGGACGTCTTACACCTTTCACACACCGGTCGATGTCGTCGTTACAAAAGAAAAAATTCGTGGGGTCGTTAGAAATCTTTTGTCTGCATTCATAAATACCATTGTAAGTGGGTGCGGTAGTTGCCTTCCCTCCTCTTACAATCTTCTCTTTGCATCTTCTGGTTTTAGTGTGGTTAGCCCAATACTTCTTAGTCGAGTTTGTAGGCAGTCGGGCAATGTGCCACTCGGTTGAAATGGCATGAGTTTCATGTACAACAGTCACAGGGCGAATACCAGGCCTACATCCAAAAATTGCATTTGAAGTCCGAGCAGCCGGCGGCGATGGCCTTACCTCGTCATTTGCAACGCAGTCATCTTCATCAATGATTGATAGAGGAGTTAAACCCATTCCAAGCCGTCTAGAAGAGTACCTTGGATGAGAGAAGTTTACTCTGTTCGGCCGGGTGTGACTCCTCATCGGCGCTGAGAGGTAAGTTGGCCTTGCGGTTGTGAGTGCCGAACACCTCCGCGCCTTGCATATATGAATCACGAGTGCAAAATTTGTCCGCTCCTGGCATCCTCATCATGGGATCTCCTAGAACACGTGGATCGTCCGTCTTCCTAGCTCTTCGTTTGGCCATTCGAAGTTTCAATTCTTCTTAGGACGGTCCAGTTCCTACAATGTCACCCTTCAGAAATTGGTAATAGTTTATCACTTGGAGGAAAGCACGAACGTAGTCATCGACTGTCGCCACGTACAAATCTCCGCCGTTATTTCCGGAGGCTTGCTTCCACTTGTTGTGGATGGATTCTGCAAGATTACAAGACGGCATCTCTACGAGCCCATCGTCCGACATGCTCTGCAATCGATTAAGAAAGGTTAGCTCGACTCTCGTGAATACATCAGTGTTATTTGAAGAATTTGCTAAGGCAGTACCTACGTCATAAATCCACCCCCATGCCGGTAACGGAAGTGCCTAAACGCCAACCAGAGGTCAAGATGTTGGAATTCGGACTCCGAAATGGTCCCCGAGGATGCCCACCAAGCACGAATACTTTAATACAACTTTTCAGCCTCGTCCATTGTGCTGGCTTTCCTGTACTGGTGGCAAAGTGCTTTGTGTTGATCACGTAACGGTCCCTTAGTGATATACTTGTCAATATGCTTCACCATCGATTGGGTCCAATGAAATAGGCAGGTTCGTTCTCTGTCGACCATTGATTTGTCCTTATTTCCGGTACCATATTCGGTCCGTACGGCATTCCAGTTAGCTTGAGTACTATCAGCCATGAATCCTTTGAATTGGGGTGAAGGAAGTCTGTGTTGAGACATTACTGCATTAAGGTTCTTCCAGAATAATATTTGAGCTTCAGTATCTTCAGATTGCATGTCGCAACAAGCAATGCTCATGACTCGACAGTATGTAGCATCATACACGTGACATGCCATTGTAGTCCACTCTTTGACGCGTTTAACATGATCAAACATCATCCAGGCATTCTCTAAGTCACCACCTCGTTGCATTCGCTTCACTAAATCAACACCCGAACATGTTCCCTCGCATGAAGTTAATGTTCAAATTTTCCATGAAGATGGTCATTACTAATAATCGCGACTTGTGTAATGTGTGGGGCATGAAGGAGTTGCTTCACCCAGAATGAAGCCTGACAACCTTTCTTGATAGAACAACCCCACTGCTTTTTTGAGTCTCGTTTTGCCTTCTCCCGTTCTTTGGCTGGATCCCCCGTCCCAATCGATACATTCTCTGGAGTGATAACGGGATTTGCACGTGACATAACAACCTCACCAACATTGTCCTGCAACGGCCCTTCCTCGACCACCGCCCCCGGCAATGTTACAATGTCTTTCGCACAAGTGGTGTGGACGCTGTGCCTAGGTTCATGTACCCTAAATCCAACCTCCTGCTGAAATCGATCGCAGCGCACGGGCATCGTGGATGGGTCGACACCAGAAACTCCCTTCTTTCCGAGCGTAGTGTTACAGACCTCACCCAAGTCAGACACTACCTGTAACATAGAAGACATCTGGAAGCAACCGCTTTCAGTGACCGAATCTAGCATTGGCGGAGAATCTTCTGTCAGGGCATGGAAAACCCCTACTTTCTGCGGAGTCTTAGCCTTCACCTTGCATGTGGCTAACCTAGGTTTATATTTCCGTACAACCTTAGGACGCGATACAATAACACTAACTGCCTCTGTAACAGACTACACTGCAATCCAACGAGGAAATTGTCGGGAATTCCAATCCCGAGCACGTTGGATTCTTCACAATCGTTGGCTCAGGGCATCGAGATGCGACCTCGCGCTCCCGTGGGCCTCTCTTTTGTCCATTCGCACATCTTTTTAAAAGACTCCGGGCATCAGGTGGTGGGGTATTGAGGTCGAACCATGTTGTCACCGCGGGGACACACCTCTTGCGTGGAGCCATTTTTATGTGAAGTGGCGCATCAACAGGCGCTGAACCTAGGTCGAACCCCGACGCCGCAGTGGTCACACTCCTCTTGGGCGGAGCGCGCTTGCGAGCAACCTTGATAGGTGAAGAATTCAGTGCACGTTCTGTCGGATCCTTGACGATCTAGGACACAGTGTCGGCCCGATCTTGGGTGGATTTGTTCTTGCGGCCTCTATTCTTCCGAGAAACCGTGGCACTCTTAGCACGGACTGGCTTTCTATAGTTTGCGACGCCGATTGTGCCTACCGTAGGCCAGACAATTTTTCTACGGGATTTAGGCAACAAGTCCTCCGTAATGTCTTTGACAAATCCTGAAAAATCCTCCGGTGCGTACTCGCAGCAATATCTACGTCCAAAACCTGTAACTGAGTTAGATAAAACATGGGGAGTCAGAGTCATATTTACAAAGTCTGTAACACTAGGCGGCCAAAGAAGGCAACAAACCTCCCCTTAACAAGTCCGGTGGTTGGGGTGGGCTTACGCTTGTCTCTCCAGGAACGAACTTCTCGACACACGAACGTAGATCTCCCCATCCCTGATGACGCCTCCACTCCATGGACGAAATCAGCCTGACGTGCAGTGGAAATAAAAGACTGCTTCATGATTATGGCCCTCCCATGTGCACCGTGGGGGGCCTGAATGCGAACCTCCCAAAACAACGCTCCTGGAAATATCAAACCGTCGGAAGGATTTTGAACCGAAGCTTCAATGTGTTCCAGCGCCTTCACATCCGCCTCAGATGGACTACAGTTTGCGTACAGGCCCATCGGCTTGCGCCTCGAACGCCTAGCAATCATCTTCACCTCGTTGGGTTGTGCACTACCGATGGCACCACGTACAGTTTGAATACCGTAGTGCACGAACCCTGGAACCTTAAACCTTGAATCAGGCAACGGAAACAATGGCTTCTTATGCAACACTGCTATTGCTGCGGAACCTTAAACTTGGACGGTGGCATCCAGTGTCAGACACTGTAAACCCTAGATCTGAAACAGTGGCCGGTTGCAGTGCATGAAACACTGGTGTGTAAACCGTAACCGATGTCCTGACGACTGAAGCACTGCCTGATTACAAAGCGGCGGCGGCCCTAAACCCTGAAGGTGCTGCATCAAGTGCTGTAAGCCCTAATCTCTACACTGAAATTGGTATTTAGAGACTGAGACAGTAACCCTAAACCCTAACAGTATATGTTAAAAACGTAGTTAATGTTGCAACACTAAATGTAGAGAATTGTATCTTTGGAGTTTTACCTCTTTTACATTTTGTAGAAAATGGAGAAAATAACAAAATATTGCCAAATGCAATAACCTAAATTAAAAAGACTTGTAACACTATTTGTCAAAAATAACATGTATAGAGTTGAGTGGTGAAAAGGGGTTGTGGTACGTCAATGTCGCATGACCTGCCCTGATCTCTAATCTGTAAATGTAACACAGGGTGCATGGTGCATGGTGGTCATCGGGTGCAGTGGGCCATGGGGGGCATGTGCATGCCGGCGCTGGGTATGGTGGAACAGTGGAAAGGGATGAGATGAAACAGTAGGAGCCGAGATCGAGACGTGGCCTGAGACGGGACCTCAACTCGGGTTCCGGGACTCGCGCGAATGCAAAACCCGGGCCGCCCTGGAATTACCCCGCTTGGGTGAAAACAAGTCTGACGGTGCCCGAGTTTTGTGGAGGGGAGCGCCAGCGTAGCGCGGGCCCACCAATGTTACATAACAAATAACGTTCCCCAGGATTTTGCAGGTCAACTTATCAATTCCCACTTTCATCTCATCACCAACACCTACAGTATGTACATCCAGATCCTATCCTTAGACTTTGTGGTATTAACCCTTAAACGTCAGAAGGTGCCTATGGTGGACATAGTATTCTACATGTATAATGACGTATTTAAACATTATAATGTTCGAATTTTGAATTGACCTCCAAATGAAAGATGTTAGTCGAAAATTTTTCAATCCAAAGATGTAAGTGTTGCTAATCTTTCATACATTTTTTGTATTCTACAGAGGGAAATATATGCATGTATATACGGTTCCTGGCTTACGTTCATGTGCATATTTTATAGCATATTTTATAGACATTTAGGTGTTATAGTATATATGCATGTATATACAGTTCCGAACTGACTGTAGTACTAAATAGGGACATGTACACTAATTGTGAACTATGCAATTAGTGTAGTGGTAGAATACTATATTAAATGCCAAATACTACACTATATGAGAAATCTAGTAAAGAATGGAATAATTTTTTCTACTTGTACACATTTAGTGTATCAAAAGTAGAAGAGAATTATTTGTACATTTTGAGTTTCAAAAGTGATGACGAGGAAACATAAACCTTGGAGTAAAAAATTTGAAAATACAACATTTTGAAGAAAACAACATAGAGAAAACAACGATTTTGGAAAAATAACAATTTAGAAACACCAACAATTGAGAGAAAACAACAGTTTGGAGAGAAAAATTTGGAAAAAGAGAAAATAGATATGGAAGGAAAGTGAAATTGCAGTTGTAAGAAAATAATAATAATAATAATAATAATAATAATAATAATAATTAATTATCAATTTTTTTAAAAAGAAACATTTGCAAGAAACAGATTAGAAATTAAAAGGAATGAAAATTAAAAACTGGGATTTGAAAGGAATGAAAATTTGCAACTTAGAAAAAGGAAACATTTGAGAAACGCAACATCTGAAGAAGGAAAAATGTGAAGAAGCAAAGATTTTAAAAAGGAAATAACTGAAGAAGGAAAATTTTGAAAAAAGGAAAATAATGAAAATGGGTTAATTTGAAAAAGGAAATGTTTGAAGAGGTAAACATTTGGAAAACAACATTTTCAAAAAAGTAACTTTTTCTCGAAATTAACCTTTCAATAAGGTAAACTTTTGAAAAAAAAATTGTAGAAAGAAACATTTGGAGAAGTAAACTTTTGAAAAAGTAACTTGTAGAGAAAGTAACCTTTTGAGAAATTAACCCTATGGAAAAGCAAGCTTATGAGAAAGTAAGCTTTTGAAAAAACAAGGTTATGAAAAGTAAGCTTTTGAAAAAGTTCATTGTTTAATAAAGTAATCTTATGAAAGTTGTTATTGTTTGAAAAAGTAACCTTATGAAAAAGTAAGCCTTTGAAAAAATTTAGTTCATTTTTATTGGCAAGAGAAAGTTGATTGGAGGTATCACGAATGTCATGGATAGCTAACAATATTTGTCAACTTTTTTGCAATCATTACACTTCTTTGCAATTAGTGTGCTAGGGTAAGTACACTATTTGTGTCACTACACTAAGTGCAATATTTAGTGTAGCGGGTCATTCTAACGTTAAAGGATTAAAAAGGACTTTGACTTCACTTGGTGTCAAAGTTATGCATTACAAATGTTGTAAATATTATACCAAAACAAAAACTTAGTGATGTTAATTTCTTGTACAGTGGGGTACCAATCAAAATGTCGTTTTTGAATTCGCAGTGAGAAAAATTTTAGTACTACCAACTTTGAAAGCCTCCTGAGAACTCAAAAATTTGTATCTTACCACGAAATTTTTACCAAAGAATCATCTTTAAGTAAATTACATGCATGCCAAATTTCAAGGCCAAAAGATTCACCAAAAAAAAGTTATTTGAAATCTACCAACATTGGTAGCTGTGGAAATTTTTTCACTACTGCCAACTTTGACAGCCTCCCAAAGATTGATTTTTTTTTTTTTTTTGCCATAAAAGTTTTGGAACAAAAACCCCTTTATGTTAATAACACATGATAAAAATTTCAAGGCCAAAAGATTAATACAAAAAAAGAAATTCACAATCTACCAACATGTGTAGTTGTGGGAAAGAATGGGGGAAACCATTTCATTGCTACCAACTTTGACACCCTCCCAACGGTTGAGAAATTGTCTATTTACCATGAAATTTTTGGCACAACATGATCTTTATGATAAAAACATTCATGCCAAATTTTAAGGTCAAAAATTTATACAAAAAAAAATATTTACAATCTACCAATGTGTGTAGTTGTGAGATACCTTTTATTAAAAACATTGAAATTGTTGAAGTATGTCAGACAGTCATGCTTCTAGATTGAAATTCTCCAGATGATGCAATCTCTAATCATAAATGCTACTCAAAAAAATCAAGGATAGCCAAATTTAGTTGTGTGCACTTGTCACATCTCAAAGACTACACTTGTTTAAAAATTGGAGACCATATATGCATGAAGAAGTTTTTTCCTCTCAATAAGAATGCTTGCATTTACAATAGAGCATTATAGGAGGTGGGATGTGGGATGATGAAAGACGCAAGTGATGGATGATTATTTTCTAAGCACAAGATTGAAACTTTGTGAACATGAGTGACTGAGTGCATGAAAGATGAGTTAACTGAGTAAGTCTAGGCTATGTGATAACTGAGTCGATGAGGCATGGGATGAGTGTCTGAGGATATATGGAGGTATGTGAAATTTTCTTTAAGAGTGAGTGAGGTTATAACTTACATGTGGTGACTGGTGAGGTCTGGTGAATGAGTGAAGGCTGTGAGGCAGGATGATGGTGAGTGATTGAGGGTATGTGAGATTTTTTTCTGATGACTGAGTGAGGTTATATATGTGCTCAATGAGTGAGGCTGGATCATGGTGATTAAGTGAAGGCTAGATCATGGTCACTAAGTGATGGCTATTTCAGATGAAACTCGTGCTCGCATAATAGGTTTGAGTGAGGCAGGGAAGACAGGAGTTGACATTGCAGCTTTTGTTAGAATCCATGTTAGAACAGTTCAGAGGGTAGTGAAGAAATTTCGAGAAGATGGAACCTATAAGTGCAAACCTTGTGGTGGAAGTCATGCTAAAAAGCTTAATGATAAAGACGTCCGTGCTATTATACGTGTCTCAAAAACTCATCGATGCTCGACACTCTCTGAGATCACTAATATATGTTCTACTCAAGTGTCTAGATCGACTATTCGAAGGGCCTTACATGAGAGTGGCATTTTCAGTCGAATTGTTGTTAAAAAACCTTTTTTGACACATAGTCACATGTCTAAACGATTGGCATTTGCTCAAAAGTATTGTGGGTGGACTATAAAAGAATGGGAGAGAGTTGTTTGGACAGATGAGTCTACCTTTGAAGTTGGAAAAAATTCTAAACAAGTTCATGTTTGGAGAAATGCATATGAGCGCTATTCATCAAGTTGTATAGTTCCAACTTTTAAGAGTGGGAGAACTTCTTTGATGATTTGGGGTGCATTTGCTGGAGGGCGAAAGTCACAACTTGTTTTTATGCCCAAAGATAGACGTTCTGCTAAGGATTTTGTTGAAGTGGTCTACAATGTCGAGTTGCTTCATTTTATGAGTAGAGTGCCACACGGATTGCTCATGGAAGATGGCGCACCTGTCCATCGTAGCAAAGTATGTGAAGAATGGAGACAAACGCACCTTTTGGAGAAGCTCGATTGGCCTGCAAATTCTCCCGATCTCAATCCAATTGAGAACCTTTGGAAGATTTTGAAAGATGTTGTGCAACATGGCCCAATATGTCCAAAAAATTTAGATGACTTGAAGGTAGTTATTGAAAGAGAGTGGAGGTTAATCAATTGTACAAAGCTCCTTCAACTATGTCATTCTATGCCCTCTAGGTCACAAGTAGTGATTGAGGCAAATGGAGGACATACACGTTGGTAGATTGTAAATATTTTTTTTGTATAGATTTTTTGACCTTAAAATTTGACATGAATGTTTTTATCATAAAGATCATGTTGTGCCAAAATTTTTATGGTATATAGACAATTTCTCAACCGTTGGGAGGGTGTCAAAGTTGGTAGCAATGAAATGGTTTCTCCCATTGTTTCCCACAACTACACATGTTGGTAGATTGTGGATTTCTTTTTCTGTATTAATCTTTTGGCCTCGAAATTTTTATCATATGTTATTAACATAAAGAAGTTTTTGTTCCAAGAATTTCATGGCAAAAAAAAAAAAATCAATCTTTGGGAGGTTGTCAAAGTTGGCAGCAGTGAAAAAAATTCCACAGCTACCAATGTTGGTAGATTTCAAATAACTTTTTTTCGGTGAATCTTTTGGCCTTGAAATTTGGCGTACATGTAATTTACTTAAAGATGATTCTTTGGTAAAAATTTCGTGGTAAAATACAAATTTTTGAGCTCTCAGGAGGCTTTCAAAGTTGGCAATACTGAATTTTTTCTCACTGCAAATTCAAAAACGACATTTTGATTGGTACCCCACTGTACGCTAATTTTCTAGGTGTTAAAGAAGTGTAGCATGATTTTGCAATGGAGGGGAGGTTGGAAAATCACCAAACCACATTTCAATATTTTTAATAATTTCTTCTTGCTGAAAATGAAAACCCAAACCAACAAAAGTACATAACATTAAGTAGTAGTGTTAAGACTCACCTATTTCACATCAGAAGAGAGTGTAAAAGAAATCTCAAAAGAAATTAGTATAAAAGAGAGAAGAAGATAAGAGATACCATTACAATGATTAATGTACAAATATGAGGTCAATCTAAAAGAAATAGAAATAGTCTCTAAGAATTAGAAAAAAAAAAAAAGATCCCTAGAAGAAATAAATGTGTATTTTTAAGTCCACGGAATTCAAGTCCACACACAATAAATTGAAGTCCACAGACTTCATTTTTCTCCTTTTTATAATTTCATTACGGAAATAGATGCTGTGACGGGTTTTGGATATATGACGGGGTCTGGATATACTAACGGGATTTGGACAATGTGACGGGATTTGGATATAGTAGCGGGATTTGGATATAGTAACGGGATTTGGAGGAAGTGACGGGTTTGAAGCCCCCCTCCAGGAGAGAGAGCGAGAGTGCAGTGGATAATGTTGCAGGGTTGAGGGTTTTGGTGATCATTTCGCAGCGCAGCCCGAGCTCCGTCCGCCATAGCCACCGGACCTCCGACCAATTCCTCTTCTCCCTCCCTCTCTTCCACTCACCTCCTCTTCTCCCCCGCCTCCACCCGGTCTCTTCATTCCACTGGTTCGTCCTCCATCACTCGGCTGCACATGGAAACCCTTCCGTAAGTCCCTCTTCTTCATGTCGAGGGAAATTCATTCCTCTCTAGTGCACTTTTAAATGTCTTGCGAATTGGTGTGAGTTGTGCGAGATTTTCAGGCAGAGAGTTTCATTTTGGAATGTTCTACAGACGAGGAATAGGTTTTGAATTTTGTTGCGGAGGTTTTGCGAGGTTTAGGTTCACTTTGATGTGAAGATTGTTTTCTACGGTTTTGTTTCTGGTTTAATTGGTGCTCTTGGATCATTTTCGAGAGTGTCATTGTTGACAGTTCTTCGCATTTTAAGCCGAGCATTTTCCAGGGAATGGTTGATATGAATGGTCGTATTGGCTTATATCTTTGTTTCCGCTCAGCATTTGTAGTTGGGAATGGAACTCCTGTAGAATTTGATTCAGCTGGCTTTCTGATTCTGATTATCATCTTCCATATGAAGGATTTCGGTCATGTCTTCGCTAGAGATTTTTTGTTTGCGTCAGTTTCTGAGTCTAGGCTATCAACTGTCATGCATTTTTCAATAATTTCAAGTTTTTGATCTCTGCGTGTGTTTTTTTTGTGAACAGAATGACAGCATTATCTGATAATCTGACGCGTTCTCTAATGAGGGGCAGTAGTAGCCCTCTGGCAAAGAATATTGCCAGCACTTCTTTTTCCGTTACTTTCAGTTTGGAGCCCAGCATGCTGTACAATGTGAGAAGAGCCAAGGACTCAGGTATATATTCGGACTTAACGACATCAAAATGTCATATTTTTCACCTTCTTGAAACTGTTAGTGCCTTATCTCATTAATTTGTAGCCAGTCTAAGCTAAATAAGTTCTCCTCAGAAGCCGAATAATTAAGATTTGTTTCGGTCAGTTTTTTTTTGTTGATTGTCAATTTTTCTGTTGATGCTAGTTCGGTGGATTCATGTGCACGTGAGTTTGGGCGAAGAAAAACTCTTCTTATTTAGCCTAATGTGTTTTGTGCTTTTCTGGATGTTTTTGCAGTCTACGCAAGAGTAGCCAAACAGTCTGGGCAGTTGTCACACTGCTTGAGAACGGACGAATCACTTGGCACTGCAGTAAGGTGGCTTCCTATGAAAGGTTGATTATCTATTTACGTTCGAGTAAATTTGTTGGAGATAATAGTGCTCTTCCATCCTGTAAGTCGTTACACAATGTCTGTCTAGAACATGAAGACTACTGTTGTTTCAAAGTTGCAGGAGTGGCTCAATTTTCTTACAGTGAATTCGCAGATGTAGGTGGCGTGGAAAGAGACGAGGAAAGTACCGTTTTCTTCAGAAACGCAGTCCAGTCAAGATTTGACCATACAATGACGCCGGGAAGGTTAGTTTCGACTCTACAGATTCGCATATCCGGGCCGTAACTGTTCTAAAGTATATCATCTCTGAAGGTTCGAAGTAGACAATCGTATTCTGAGTATCATGTAAATCAATCTACAGATAAAATTGCATCTCAAAGGTATGTTACTTGCTGGTGGAAAATTTTGAAAAAGAGTGACGGTTTTTGTGCGCTTTGGTTTATTGAATCTTTATTCCTCTTGGTGAAGCGAGTCAATCAGGGTTAAGGTGTGGGGGAATTTTCTTCTGCTTTGCAGAGTAATTTTGAGTGCCGTGGGCGGGTTTGATTTGGATTTGGAGCTGTTGGACGAAGAGGACCGGATAACTGGAGCGTTGCAAATTGGCCTGGTTGGTTGTCGGAGATCAGCTTCTTGGGTTAGTTCATCACACTTTCCCCTCTCTTTAGTGGTTATATGTACTGTTTTCTTTGCCTATATAATAATATTAATGTAAATCTAGCCTCTTGATAGTAAGGAGAGATCGCCTGGTTTGTGAGTGCGGGAATATGCCAATCACGTCAAGGATGTGTTTAATTGGTGAAGCCCAGAAAGTATATTACTTTGAATTAGTCTCCACGTAGATTCCAAGTTTCTTTTTTATTGGATCGTCTAAGAGGTAGGTAGTGCACGAGTGGAGCTCAAACCTACTTTGTCGTTCAGATATGTTTTGGAGGCGGTGCTAGGCCGCGAAGAAAACGTGCATGGAAGACAACGAACCGAAAAGGTTCGTTTGCTAAAGCGCGGAAGGTAGTGGATGCAATCTCTCAAGTGCCCAGTTCCAAGGAAGAAATATATGGAGCATTAGATGCATTTGTTGCATGGGAGCTGGAGTTCCCTATTGTAGCCATCAAAAAAGCACTGCAATTTTTGGCTGAAGCTGAGCAATGGAAACGAGTGATACAGGTGAGTTCTCTTTGGTTAAACCAGCATGCGCGATGTCATGAAGGCCGCTATGGTTGTAAAGCGGAGGTCCCATCCTTCTACTTTGTCCATAATCAGCAGAAGGTGGAGTTACTACAGATGCATTCTGTTGACGGTGGTCTAGTATCCGATGACAGATTTGATGTATTTCTGGACGGCAGGTGACGAAGTGGATGCTGAGCAAAGGGCAAGGAAAAACTCTGGGCACATACACACAGCTCCTGGAGGCGTTGGATTACGAGGGCCGAGTGGAAGAAGCTGATGCGTTGTGGGAGAAATTACTGACTGAGCATGAGGAAGCCACTCCGCGCATTATGTTTACAACCGTCATTGCCATGTTTGAGCGGCATGAGCAGCCCAAGCGGCTCCTCCAGGTGAGCACCTGAATTACATTTCCTAGACACATCTCGTCGTCTTTTGCCTCTACAAGAGATGTAAGAGAAGAGAGTGCTATGTGTTGCAGGTTTTTGCGGATATGGAAGAGTTGGAGATAAAGCCGGACATTGTTACAGTGGAGCGGGTGGTGAAAACTTACAGAAGCCTGGGATTAATAAAGAGGGCTGAGGCTGTGGAGCTCAAGTATCCACCTACAAAATGGGCATGGAGGTACAGCAAAAGAGGGAAGAAATACAGAATAAGGGTCACTGCCAATGGTCAGATTATCGAACGTGAGAAATCCAGTCAGTCCGATTCGGAGGCGGAGGAGGACGAAGAGGACGATGAGGGAGAGGAAGATAGTGACAACGGTGAATTTATTTACGAAGAAGAAGAAGAAGAAGAAGAAGAAGAAGCTGTAGGAGAGAATCGTTTATCACTTACTCCTGAGAATGGGTTACCGACCTTGAAGTGAAGCTCACTCTCGTCTTTTCCAAACCTTACACATCGGGTTCTGGGACTGTCGAATATACTTCCAAGTAAGCATTTTATTCCGAGTTCTCCTGCTCTTGATAAATTTTAGCAGTTCCATGGTTCCATGGATACAATCAAGTCTTGCTGGGGACCCAAGTTCATTGCAGTGAATTAGATTGATCTTCATCCAGGTCCAGACTTTAGCAGTTTACACGCAGCATTAAATTTTAATTTAACCTGTAACTATGTTCAAATTCCATATTGTGACGATGCAAATTGTCTCCAGAATCTCGCGTGACGACGCTGAGCAATGGCGGATGTGGTTTGAGCCTGGATGAGTAGCACGACATGGTTATCCAAGTACTTGATATCACTTGCATCGCTGTTCCTACTCCAACGGAAGAAAACTCATGTTGTAGTGCATGGAGGAGGCTGAAAGATATAGCGTAGTTTAATGTATGAATCGACATGTTGGCTTTGCATGTGGGTTTTGTATCTCATCATTTATCAGTCGGCAAATTGAAGTCGGTTAAATACCAAGAGTGTTAGAGAATCATTTCACTTAGTTTTGACCAATTCAGGACGTGTGTGACCCTCCTTACTATGATGATTCTGAGAATATGCTTTGGATCCAGGGTTTCATGACATTGCAGAAGGTGACATCAAAGAGGTTAGAGCATGATAATCACGTCACGACATTGCCTGACCCACAAGCGAGAAGAATTCGACATAAAAACCAAAGGACACTCTCATAAGCGAAGGCTGTTCCACACTTTGACGAGTGAAGGGAAGACGAACTAAACTTTCAGCATTCCTATAGTGAAATTACAGTTCAGGAATAAGCTGATCACCTGCAAAGCTAATAAAACAACCTGCTTCTCATCTAAACGATTCTGCACATTACCGTTATGATTTCGGATTGTTAAAAAGCACAACCAGCAGCTGTGTTTCTAGTCAGGTGAATACCTCACCATGTTGCACTTTGGTTTCCCTACCAAATAGACAAGATCTCAAAAGCAGGTAACCTCTTTATCTTCTCATGGGAGGTGCGGCTCCTCTGCCGCCCATCGGAGGTGGTACGGAGCCTCTGGCTGCTGAACGAGCCTGTAAACACCAAAGCTTCTCATAAATCCACAGCTCTTCATCTGCAACTAAAGATGTGGAAGAAAAACTAGAACAGTCAATGGCCTCATACTTACCTTGGCTTGCAAGCTTGAAGCCCGGCCACGACCAACACCGACACCCGAAGATCCCTTGCCCTGCACATAGATGTCGCCATGTTTATCCATGAAATCTCATAATCATCTGATGCTTGTGAGAGAGGCATACCTTAATCTTAGCATCCAGGCGCTTGAACATGGGCGCATTCTTGAGCATATCAGGAATGATCATGAACCTGCAGAACAAACGCCACTAACATCATCAACTACAAAATTCAAATCATCAGAAGAAGAACACAACAAGCGCAGAAACACACCTTACTTTACTCCCGCGAATGAATACATGTTCCAGCTGCGATACCTTCCCATCTTGCACTCCCGAAACACATACCAGTTGAAACAACCATGTCGAGGAAAACAATACAAATATGCACACCAGTGACAACGATACTCAAACCCTAGAAGAAGAAATACCATAGGTTGCACATCCAACCTCCAGGGAGAAATGCTGGATATGATCAGTTTTTTCTCCTAGAGTGTGAGAGGAGAGGGAGAGAGAGAGAGAGAGAGAGAGAGAGAGAGAGAGAGAGAGAGAGAGAGAGAGAGAGAGAGAGAGAGAGAGAGAGAGAGAGAGAGAGAGAGAGAGAGAGAGAGAGAGAGAGAGAGAGAGAGAGAGAGAGAGAGAGAGAGAGAGAGAGAGAGAGAGAGAGAGAGAGAGAGAGAGAGAGAGAGAGAGAGAGAGAGAGAGAGAGAGAGAGAGAGAGAGAGAGAGAGAGAGAGAGAGAGAGAGAGAGAGAGAGAGAGAGAGAGAGAGAGAGAGAGAGAGAGAGAGAGAGAGATGTGGACCTTGGCGGTGTAGGTGATTTGCTCCAGCACTTCACTCCGTTCGTGGAATCTTCTCGTCCATCTCGTGTGAGTCGTCTTGTCCAATGTCTCTTATGTCGATCGTAGTCAGTTTGTTTGTTTGTTTGTTTGTCGAGTTTGTTTGTTTGTTTGTCGAGTTTGTTCGATCAGAGTCTGTTTGTCTGTTTGTCTCGAGTTTCTCCATCTTCGCCATGCTCTTCGATTCTGTTCCTACCATCGGTGCGCACAACCGGCTCTCTCACAATCATCATGTCCATTCCTCACACTTCCATTCCCCCACTTGTCTTGTTCCCCTTGAATTTTCCCCACTTGTTTATTGTGTATACATGCTCTCAAACTTCTGTTTTTTTTGTATACATGTTTTCAAGCTGTTGTTTTTGTTTACATGTTAAATTCAAACTTCTATTTTTTAATTTTTTTTGTGTACATGTTCTCTTTCTCACAATTATCATGTCCATTCTTCACAATTCCATTCTCCTCTTGTCTTGTTTTCCTCACTTCGGTTGAAGGAAGGATCTGACTTGTTGCATCAGCATGTTGGCACAGATGTCGGGCCTCTGGTGCGGGCGCAGGGGCGCGAGGAGGACATGGCGGAGGATCCCGGGGTGAGGGATGTGGTGCAGCAGCTCGACCTTGCGTGCCGCCACATGGGATTCTTCTACGTGGTATGTTCGTGTTTCATTTTCCCTTTTGTATGTACCTCTACCTCGGCATGTTTGTAACCTACATCGACGCAGACTGGACATGGAGTTTCTCCCGAGTTGTCTCAAGCTGTTCTTGACCTGGGTCGCGAATTTTCTCTATGCCGGAGTCCCAGAAGCTGCGCATTGGCATGAGCAGCGCCTCAGGTTTCAGGTTATATGATTCCCCAAACTGAATGGTGCACCTGTTTGGATATGGTGTCGTCGTTCTGTACTCTCCTCTCCTGTTTGTTGTGAAATCTTATGCTGCTGCGGGTTTTGTGAAGACAGGGGATACCAGAAGCTGGGAGAGAACATCACAAAGGGTCGCCCGGATTAGCATGAAGCCATTGATGTATGCAACTACTTCCACCACAGTTCTCCTTGCTCAACAATACCAGACTTTTCTATGCATCTCTAGCCAGCCTGCTGCTTAATGTGGTGATTCTTCTTGATTTCATTGTATGTGTGTGACTTCCCTTGTGCCAGTATTTTAAGGAGTTTGAACCGGCTTAAGCTAACTCAAGGCCAGTGAATCCTCTCATGGGTCTCAATCAGTGGTAAGCATAACAACCTGTCAATGTGCTTGTATATCATGACTGGAGTGACATTGTTTTGGAAGATACAGGGATGTCAATCTTGTACTTATCATTGCAGGCCTGATTCTGTGAGCAAGTTCCGGCCTCTCATGCAAGAGTACTTGGATGTGATGATTGGTACCGATTCCTTCACTCTCAATCTAATTTTTCCACCTTTTCATCTTACATCATGTTTGAGTGAAGCGTTCAGAGACGATCGATTATGTATTTCCTGTTTTACACACAACACGACTTCGTCTGATCCGTGGGAACCTGCACTGACTGTATTGCTGATTGGAGTTGACTAGAACTCGGAAGAGCAATCATGCAAGGCATCGCTTTGGCACTCGGAGGACCACGAGATTTATTTGAAGGTGATAGGGCAGGGGACCCGTTTTGGATTTTGAGGAGCCATGTTCGCTCGGATGCAGATGGTCACGAAGTCACTGGATGGTGCGTCTTCTGCTCGAGTTGTAATTCTGTTCGAATGAATCTTTTATCGATGTGTTCCTTCTCTCCCCAATTTAATCCTGCCTCACAACAGTGTTTATTATAGACTAAGCAGCTCATCGAGGTAGTAAACCTCAGTAACCTGATGAGCCCACTGGACTGGAGTAGAAAAGGGCCGGGTTCAGCTATAATTATGTCTCACCGGTCAATCTTCAAGCAGATCGCTTAAGTAGAGATACTGATGATGCAATTGTTACTCTGTTTGTGTTGTGGGGTGTGCATGACTGCGTGCAGTCACGAGCATACTGATTATGGTATGTCATCATTCCAAACCTCTGATCCAGAATGCAACATCTTTTCTCCTTCAAATTGTACCTATCTTGACATATTTCCTGCAGTCTTGGTCCTTGGAGTGAGAATTGCGTCCTCAGAAACTGATCTTGATTGATCATCCTCGTGAAGTTGTCAGTGCTGTGTTTTAGTTGAGCTGATGCACGGTGGCTGAGGGTTCTTTTTCTGACCTTCTGCAGGCCTGTTAACCTTCGTGAATCAAGATGTAGACGTCACTGCCCTCCAGGTTCGTTCTTCCCTTTGATACATGCGCATCACTTGATTTGCGGTGCTAGGCATTTCCAATAAGGTCGTTCCCCTTCTCAACGTCTGTCACAACTTGAGAGCACTTATAGCCATTGCTACCTAAGAGTGGGCAAGACGTTCAATCAAATTCATTTGAGTAATAGATGATCAGATTTTGGAGTATGTAAGGTTGTTAAGCAAAGTATTGGAAGTATGCGTATGAGCGCACACCATTCATCCTGCGTTCATCCAACATTCATCCTGCGTTCACTCCCTCCTCTAATTGGACCGTAGACTTACTTCCAGATTTAGGTTCCAGTAGTGAGTATATTAGTTGCACCTCCCTCATTGTAAGACTCATCTTGTGTTAATGAAACTAGACACAGTCCTTCTGACATGGTATCAGAGCGCGGTTCTCCGCCCACGTACTGTGTCTGAAGCTCTTGTTCTTCAGTACGAGCAATCCTGCTCAATAAACACTCTCTCACTCTCATCGTAGGGTTGTGACATTTGCATCTATTAGATACATCACGGGCATCGATCCGAACCTTCTCTCTTCTAAGCCACAGTCTCTAAGCACTAGCACTAGTACAACAAATACTAGAAGATGACTTAGTACCACAATTGAAACTAGTTGCTCGAAGCTGCGTATCAGCTATTACTACAGTCACGTCTTCCGACGTTTTTTTTTTCCTTACGTTGTTCCCTCACGTCACTTCTCTCTTACGTTGTTTCCAACGTTATTAATCTCCCGCCTCCTGAGATGCCTTCTCAGGTGTCAGAAAACTGCATGAGCTGCATGACCTGCATGAGTAAACGGTAGTCCAGTAGAACTGTAAATACGGAGATATACAAACACACCACTATAGAAACCATAGAAACTCACTAGAAATAGGGTTGTCTACATAGACGGACAGGGGCCCAAAGACAGTGGACGGACGGACAGTAGGACGGACGGACAGGACTGACAACACTTTTTAGCAGACAGTCGCATGTAAAAAAAAAATTACAAACCCTGAATCAAATTTTCAACGTACCCCCTAGTAAAACACGTGTGCCGACACGTCAGACCGCTTTCCACGTCACATCATAGGGTCGGGCGCGCACCTAGAAGGGCCGCGCGCGTACCTGAATTTTTTTTATTTTTTTATTTTTTTTGTACGCGCCTAGCCCTTGTAAGCATGCGCCCGACCTTTGGATCGGGCGCGTACCATCAAGGGCTGGGTGCGTACGAACAAGGACCGCGCGCGTACGCGAAAAAAAAAAATATAAAAAAAAATTCCCGCGTACGCGCACGGCCCTTGTAAGCATGTGCTCGACCTTTTGGATGGGGCGCGTACGAACAAGGGCCACGCGCGTATGCGGAATTTTTTATTTTATTTTATTTTATTTTTGCACGCGCCCAACCCTTGTAAGTATGCGCCCGACCTTTTGGATGGGGCGCGTAGGAACAAGTCTTGCACGCGTACCAAACAGGGCCGCACGCGTACGCCAAAAAATTAAAAAAAATAAAAAATAAAAAAAATAAAAAAAATAGTATGCACGCGGCCCTTTTAGGCACGCGCGGCGCCCCATAAGGTACGCTTTGGCCCCTTGGTGTACGCGCCCGGCCCCGTAAGGTACGCGCCCGTCCCCTTAAGGTACGTGTCCGGCTCCTTTTGACTCCTTCAGGCATGAGTGGAAGCTCTTTAAGTACGCGCCCGACCCTTTTCAGTACGCACCCGACCCCTTTAGATACACGTTGGAGCCTTTAGATACACGCCCAACCCCTTTTTAGTACGCGCTTGATCCTTTCAAATACGCGCACGACCCAATGGGTACGCGACCAACCCTTTTTAATACGCGCCCGACCCTCATTTAGCGAACGCGCGCGCGCGACCGAATGGGTACGCGCCTGAGATTATGGGGCAAGCAATCGAAGGAGGATCACACATTAAAGGGTCGAGCCTCCAACTTGGAGGATTGCGCGTGTGCACTCTTGAGGGCCGCACACTCTTTTAAATTTTTTAATCAAATTTTTTATAATATTTAAGCATAAGTGCCTCTACCGCACGCACGACCCTCCACCGTACGCGCGCAACCCTCCAACTTGCGAACTCGACTCTCATGTGTGCGATCCTCTTGAATCGCTTGCCCCATAATCCCCCCCTCTTTCCCCCCTCATTTTTCACTAATTTGTCCTCACTCCTTGTCTACCCGCCCGTTGTTCTTTTGTAGTGACCCGCCCTTCTTATATAGTCGCATGCCTCCTTGCACACTTATCAATCTCTTTTGCATACACATCTATGCTCAACACGCATACAACTCGTCCTCTACTATTTTTTGTTTTTTAAATTCTTTTATCTCATTGAATATTGCTAGTGGCATAATGAAGATGTGGACCATGTATAAGCCTCATTCCTCCTTGTGCCCACCTTTTCTAAGCTTTTGTCCACCCCTTATATATATGATGTTGATTCCTTTTCACCAATATCACCTATTGTCTTTCTTTGATTAAAAGTGTTGTCATTAACTATTATTGATTTCAAAGATTGTCAAGATGTGTGTATCTTTTTATTTACTTTTGGCAATCATGTACACAAAATCATTTATATTTGGCCATGGGCTATGGCCTATTTAATTAACAAGGATTGCAACAATTGTTCATGTAATAATTGAATCAAATATTGTAAATGTCATTATAGACTCTAATTTCTTTTTAACCATAGAATGTGTCTTATGTTCTTGCTTTTTATTTTAAGCAATTTACACAAAATTAATTGTAATGATACTAAGAAGAAGTTGATGCATTCAAATGTAAATGTAAATGTCGTATATGCATCTTCATACCTTAAACAACTTGCTAAGGTTTCATTGATACATCTAATTAGATATCTCAATCACAATTTCTAGTTTAAGCATAGTAAGCATAATGTAAATAATTTGTTTAAGAACTTCAAGTATTTGAATGTCCTTACTTTAAATGTCCTTTCTTTAAATGTTCTTTCTTTAAATGTCCTTACTTAAATGTCCGTACTTTAAATGTTTTTACTTTAAATGTCCTTATTTAAAGTAAAGAAATTCAAATACTTGAAGTTCTTAAACAAATTATTTACATTATGCTTACTATGCTTAAACTAGAAATTGTGATTGAGATATCTAATTAGATGTATCAATGAAACCTTAGCAAGTTGTTTAAGGTATGAAGATGCATATACGACATTTACATTTACATTTGAATGCATCAACTTCTTCTTAGTATCATTACAATTAATTTTGTGTCAATTGCTTAAAATAAAAAGCAAGAACACAAGACACATTCTATGGTTAAAAAGAAATTAGAGTCTATAATGACATTTACAATATTTGATTCAATTATTACATGAACAATTGTTGCAATCCTTGTTAATTAAAAAGGCCATAGCTCATGGCCTGTTTGGTACGCCCTATTTGGTACGCGCGCGGCCCTTGTTCGTACGCGCCCAGCCCTTGTTTGTACACGCCCAACCCTTGTTTGTACGCGCCCAGCCCTTGTACGTACGCGCCCGATCCAAAGGTCGGGCGCATGCTTACAAGGGCTGGGCGCATGCTTACAAGGGCTGGGCGCGTACAGAAAAAATAAAATAAAAATAAAATAAAATTTTGATGTACGCGCGCGGCCCTCTTAGGTACGCACCTAGCCCTTGTTCGTACACGCGCGACCTTCTTGTCGGCGTGTCAGCCACGTATTTGCCTTCGTGGCAATGGATAAATTGATTTACCTCTAGTCATGGTCAAACCAGCGTTGACCCTTATCGGACGGACAACAACCTCTATCGGATGGACAGCGAGACGGACGGACGGACGGCCGAACAACCCTAACTAGAAACCATAGAAACTCACTTCACTCACACGATCCATCACTGAAACCTACCAAGCAACCTGTGAGCATCTCTGATATCTCCTCGAGCGGCTAGCTTCACGCAACATTTGAATATCACTTAGGTTCTTCTTCTTTGGCAATATGGAGTCCCGGTTGAGCAACAGAGACATTCCAGAAGGATCGAAACTAGAAGGAGGAACCAACTATTCCATCTGGTCTTTCAAGATAAAAACGATTCTCCAAGCAGAGCACTTATGGCCTCTGGTAGATCCAGATCTTGTACCAGCTTTTCCAAATTCTCCAATTGATGAGGGAGACTCTGAAGTCACCAACGCAGCATCTACTGCATCATCTGCAACGGAACACGTCAATCAGGCGCGAGTTGCAGATCAACAGATCAAGGCAATACGAATCATCGTATCATCAGTTAAGGACCCTCTTTTACCTCACATCATGATTTTCACCGATCCTAGACAAATATTTAGCAAGCTAAGTGCACTATTTGAGTTCAAGTCTATCAATCATAGAGTTACCTTGAGATCTCAGTTGTACAACTTAAAAATGCTAGAAAAGACTAGCATTGAGGATCACCTTAAACTTATTACAATAGTTGTTGCAAAACTCGCCAATCTTGGCATCATTATTCCAGACGATGAACTCGTCGACCGCACACTCACAAGCCTGCCGCCTAGTTGGGCAATTTTTTGTGAGATTATATCTGCAAGGGAAACACAAATCAGTTTCTCTGAATTGGTATCCAGATTACTACAGGAAGACGAAAAAAGTTCCAGGAAAGCCACTGAAGAAGCTTTAGTCATCAATGACGAAACAACAAACTAAGTCTACAAGCGCAGAGGCAGATCACAACGCGGCCGTGGTCGTGGAGGTCGAGCAGATTCAAATCAAAGAGGCTAGACCTCCAGCGGCGGCGGTCGTGGTTCCATTGTCACACACAGTCAAAGTCAGAATCCTAACCAAGTCAGAACTCAAACAACTGGACTTATCAACGTGGGACTCCCCGTAGTAACTCCGGCAGGCGTGGAGTATGCCATCTGTGTGGTAGTTTTGATCACTGGGCCGATAGATGCGAAATCAGATCTTTACAAAATCGCATTCAAGAACTTCGAAATGGAACCTCGCAGAAGGGCAATCAAGTTCATATTACAGAAACTGTTCCTGCAGACATCACCACTGAAGCTTCACCTTCACAGACCACTCATGAGATCTATGCAACAGAATTTCATGGAGATGAATCCAACTGGTACTTAGATAGTGGAGCAAGTACACATGTTACGGGTAATAGAGAGTTACTCACAGACATTAGAACTGGACCAAACTCTGAGGTCAAAACTGCAAGTGGCCGTGCTTTTCCTGTAAACGCACAGGGTGCTATCACTCTACATGGCAATTAACGGATCTCAAATATTCTGTACGTACCTGGCCTATGCAAGAATCTCTTATCGGTGGGAAGATTAGCTGATGTTGGACACTACACACTTTTCGGACCAAGAAACTTCTGGATTTTTGAAACATGAAACTTTAACAAAGTTATCCTCACAGGACACAAACAACACACCAACAATTTATATCGACTTCAGACATCTACTTCAGAGGCTTCTACAACTCTAGATGTCTCACCACCTCCCTATTTTGCAAACGCCATCTCTATGTCTACACCAGCTCTCACAGAACTCTGGCACAAGCATTTATGGCACTTAAATTTTCAGTCTCTCTCCAACCTCTCAAGGCACGGCATGGTAGCTGGAATTCCCTCACTCAAAGACTCTCTTCACACCTATGAAACATGTATCTTAGGCAAGCAACATATCCATCCTATTCCCAAACAGGTGACGCCTTTTACAACTAGACCTCTCAAACTTGTTCACTCGGATTTATGTGGACCATTTCCAAGACAATCCCTCTCTGGAAATCAATATATTCTTACATTTATTGACGAACATGGGTCTACTCTCCAGCCGTCAAAAGCGACACCTTTCAGACATTTCAAAACTTTCAGTGTCGTGTGGAGCGGGAAACCTCACAATCTATTGCTTGGCTTAGAACTGATCAAGGCCGTGAATTTCTATCCACAGATTTCAATACCTATTGCTCGCAGCAAGGAATACAAAGACAACTCACTACAGCTCACACCCCTCAACAGAATGGTATCGCAGAACAAAAAAATCGACATCTCTGTGAAACAATGCGTACACTCTTATTCGGCACTTCTCTTCCTACTTACCTTTGGGAAGAAGCTGTCCGCACTGCCAATTATCTTGGAAACCAAATGCCACACCGCTCCTTTCCAAAATCCACACCTCTTGAATGTTTCACAGGCAGGAAACCCGATATCTCACACCTTCGCATTTTTGGCTGTAGAGCATATGTTCACCTCAAAGGGATAAACAAACTTGATCACAAATCTCTCATCACTATACACGTTGGCTATGATGATCAAACTAAGGCGTACAGATGCTATGACTATTCAGAAAGAAAAATTATTATATCACGTGACATACTCTTTGATGAACGACTTCTGGGTTTTTTATCTCATACTCAAGATCTTCAGCAAACTTACGACATCATGGACGACTTCTTACGAATTCAATATACACTACCTGAGTCCACTTCCGCCCTTCGTCAACCCGTCCCACCGCTTCGACAGGCTACTCCTGAACCTCCACAACAGTCTACCATATTGGCGCCCTCTACCAGCCCTGCTTTCTTTAACGGTACAGCTACCTCTTCACTCATACCCAGTGACAAGGAGGATTCTGCGGCCTCTCTCCAGCACGTAAGCTCTTCATTGCCAGGATGTCACCAAGACTCCCCACCTTCCAAATTCCCACTGCCGCTTTCTCCAACCATTCTAACGTCCATTGATCCCAACGAATATACTTCTCTACCTCCGTAGAGTACACCTGTGGACACCGAAGATGTTTCTGATCTCACTCCTATACCTCAGTCCAGTATTCCACAACCTCCACGCCGATCTACAAGATTTCAAAAACAAAGTATCAAATTTGATGACTACATTCTCTCAGTTACACCGGAAGACTTTGATCTCTGTCTCACTAAACGTATACCTGAAGACCTTGGCGATGACATCCCCTATGATCAGGCCGCTGTACATCCTGGTTGGTCCAAGGCAATGCAAGATGAAATGGATTCAATATATAAAAATGACACTTGGGATTTAGTCTCTTTACCTCCTCGCAAGAAAGCCATTTCTGCGAAATGGATATATAAAATGAAGACCCCCTTGCCCAGTCAAAAACCTCGTCTCAAAGCTCGCTTAGTAGCTCTTGGTTTCCAACAATGGCAAGGCATAGACTTTGATGAAGTCTTCGCTCCCGTCGTAAAATGGTCCACTATTCGCACTCTTAGAGCTCATGCAGCCCGCCTAGGTCAAGATATTTACCACCTTGACATCAAAACAGCTTTTCTCTACGGACATCTTCAGGAAGACGTCTATATGACTCAACCCCGGGGTTTCGAGATTCCTGGCACAGAACACCTCGTATGTAAGTTAAAACACTCCCTCTATGGCCTCAAACAGAGTCCACGAGTGTGGTATGACGAATTTCATACTTACCTATCATTCCTTGGTTTTACACGGAGCACGAGCAACTCAAACCTCTATTACAAAGGACAAGGACGCGACAAAATACTATTTGCTATATACGTTGACGACATCTTCATCACGGGGGGCAACAAAAACGAGATCATTACCCTCACACAACAAATTGAAGAAAAATTTGATTGTACCTTCCTTGGCATTGTAGCACGCTATCTCGGTGTCCAATTCATGAAACGCCACAACGGAATATTTCTCAATCAATCACAGTATGCTCTCCAAATACTCTAAGATCACGGTATGGAAAACTCAAAACTAGAATACAATCCTCTTCCCGCTAGTCGCGGGGGGTTATTGGAAGTATGCGCCTGAGCGCACACAGGGTTGTTCGGCCGTCCGTCCGTCCGGTAGTGTCTGTCCATCTGGATGTCCGTCCGATAGAGGCTGTTGTCCGTCCGATAAGGGTCAACCCTAGTTTGACCATGACTCGAGGTAAATCAATTTACCCACTGCCACAAAGGCGACTACGTGGCTGACACGTCGTCAACAGGGTTGCGCGCGTGCGGACAGGGGGCGGGCGCGTGAAGGGGTCGGGCGCGTACGGAGATGGGCCGGGCGCATACTGAAGGGGCCGGGCGCGTGCGGAGATGGGCTGGGCGCGCACTGAAGGGGTCGGGCGTATACATGGGAGGACCGGGCGCGTAC
>OZ020526.1:1872325-2053259 GCA_963971425.1 Bryoerythrophyllum caledonicum | reverse complement strand
GGTACACATTTAACAAGAAGGATCAAGTGACATGTGTTTGGTGCAATTACACGTTCGCATACAAACGTGGGAGGTGCATGTCACACTATGGGTATCCACAATGGACGAAGACTTCGTGCACTAAGGCCCCAGCAGCTGTTAAGGCCCGTTTTAAAAGATGCGGGAATATTATTCCTACTAGGATGACCGAGGCGGAGATCGTTGGCCTTCCTAGCGCACCAGCAACATGTTCCACTGAACCTTGTTCTAGCCAATCCATCCAACAAGGTAGTTTCTTGGAAACTCGAAATGAGGAGAACACGCAGTCCACGAATCCTCTAAGCCAAGCAGCATCATCAACACCAAGATCTGTACGACAACGGAGCTTTCCAGAGGCTTACCAAATAGAAAAACGAAAAGAATTGGACAAATTATGGGCACAATTTTTTTATGAAGCCAACGTTGCATTCAACGTGGTTAGACATCCGGCCTTCATCAAGGCCACCCTCGCAACGTCAAAGGCGGGTTTCGATTATACACCGCCATCGTACAATGCCATGAGGACGACATACATTGAGCCTCTAAAAAAAAAAGTGAAAGACCTTGTGGACAAGAAGACCGGCGTAGATATTGCCAAGTATGGGGCAACAATATGCTCGGACGGGTGGGACAATGTTACACGTCGCCCTCTCATGAATATCATGCTCGTATGTCCAATGGGTGATATCTTCTTGGGGTCTATAGACACCACGGGTATGAAGAAATCTACGGCATATATAGGGGACCAATTGAAAAGTTTTATCCGTAAGGTTGGACCATTGAATGTGGTCCAAGTGTGCACCGATAATGCTTCAAACATGTTGGGGGCAATGAAGAAGGTCAACGATGAGTACCCGCACATATATACTCAAGGGTGTTGTGCACATATTTTGGACCTCCTCCTCGAGGACTGGGGGAAGGAAGGCATGTTTGCAGACCTCGTCCAGAAGGCGAAACAGATTGCATTGTATATCCGGAACCACCATGTGCCCATGGCCCTTTTTCGTCGATTTTCGCCACAATTGTCTCTGTTGTGGCCAGCAGCAACAAGGTTTGCATGCAGTTACATAATGATCCATCGTCTATTGGAAGTGAAGAATGCCCTGGAGATGGTTGTGATAGACCCAGCATGGATATCCTACGTATCCACTCTTTTCGATAGGCAAAACGGGCACCGTGCCCATGCGAAGGCATCGCAGGTGCGAGCCACCGTTCTAGACGAGACTTTCTGGCATCGGTGCAGTAACTTTGAATTTGTAGTGGCACCAGTACTAAAGGCATTGCGGACTTTTGATGGTGACACTCCGGCAATGGGAATTGCTTGGGTGACCATGAACAAGCTAAAGGAGCATGTGTTCAAGCTGCGCAATGCGCCATTCAACATGCTTGACGGAATTGCAACTCGCCTTGAAGGATCATTCCTACGGCATTGGGAGATGATGACAACAGATCTCTATTATGCAGGGGCTTTATTGAATCCTTATCTAGCCAATAACTTGCAAATTCAAAACAATGGTGAGGCCAAAAGGGCCCTAAACAAGGTTGTTATGACGCTTTGTGGTCCACTCGGAGTGTCTTTTTTGGCAGTAATGCTCGAAATCACGGAGTATGAAGAATTGCAAGGCCCATATTCACCGGAGGAAGCTGGGGAAATTGAAAACAACAACCTCTTGCCTCACCAATGGTGGAACCGCGTGGGCGGGCAATCATTGCCTATCATTGCGAAGCGTATACTAGCACAAACATGCTCGGCCTCGTCATGTGAGCGTAATTGGAGCATGTATTCGTTCGTGCATAGTAAGAGCCGAAATCGCTTGGGAGTGCAGAAAGCGGAAGATTTGGTTTACATCTACACGAATAGTCGATTGCTCCGAGAACGTGCTCGTCCAGACCCGATTCGATGGTATGAGGAGAATGTGCATTCGGAGGAGTTTGATCCAGATGGGGGACTTCCTTCAAACACAAAGGACGAGGGTTTGGAGTCGGATGATGAGGGTTATAACTGGATGGGTGGCGATTGGGAAGACCTTGCCGGTGACAACAACCCTGTGTCTGATCATAGCCCACCTAGAGACAACTCTGCAAACAACGAGCACGGTGGAGATGCACTACATGACCATTTTCACAACGTCCACGGTGACCCAGTGGATCCTTTTGTGTTTGATGATGTCGACGGAGCGGCAGTCCACACCATAGTAGAATTATCGGGTGAAGACCGTGCCCAAGAAGCTAGGGCAGACGAAGATGGGTCGGCATTGGGGGACAACCTTGATGGAGATGACAACATCTCGGAGAATCAGTCTCCCAACTCAAACGGCTCTAGCGCCTCGGGCCCTTCTAGTGGCGATGGCCCTGAACTCGACGGTCATGGCATTGGCATTGCAGCAAACGATACATTTCCTCACGATGGAAACGAAGTGAGCAGTGGTGGAAACAATAATGAATCCCATGAGCCAATGGCCACCACGGGGTCCATTGAAGTTGTGAGAAGCTCTCCGGTTTTGCCTCAAGCAATAGAACCGGACTCAGAGGAAGACATGCCACTACAAGATTTGTTTCGGCGGCCCCGTGATCAAAGTACCGCATTGATCGGAAGAACTCTTTTACGTGTAAAGAAAAAGACCTCTTCAACAATAGTTCGGCCACTCGTCCACCGTAGCGCACTCGGCCCAAATGGTGGTGTGGAGCGTGCAATATTAACCCCACAACTTCCCTCCGCGAGGGTTGGGTCCTCTACTATGAGCACCCATTTAGGGACACGGAGGGGCAAGAACAATGGTACTCTCCCTTTCTTCACGGGACCTTGGCAAAGTGGAATCTCGGAGAGAGTCATTGGGGCCAAAGGCAACCGCTTCAAAAACATGGATGGAGTAACAGACAAAAGGAAGAATATCCGAGTAAAACGACTTGTGAACGCCGCATCAACTACTGGAGCCGAGCTACAATTACGAAACTTGGCCTCGGAGATTGAGGAGTACGTGGCACCAGTCTTGGAAAATACAGCGGAGAACTTCTCATCATCGGGCGATGATGCAGACGATGAGGATTGCGATGAAGTACCTGGCGACAATACGGTGATTGCGATTGAATTCTGGTACAATTGAACCTTGGTACAATTGAATTCTTTCACATTCTCTAAACCTCAGCCCTTTTGAGGGCGGACGCAGTGTCGATCGCGCGCGCCCGGCCCCTAATCGGGCGCGCCCGATAGGCAGGTGCGCGCGCGACCTACAATGGAACGCGCCAGGCCCGTGACGTTGCGCGCCCTGCCCCTAACGGTACGCGCCCGACTGTGACGATACGCGCCCGGCCCTGACGCGTACGCGCCCGGCCCTAAATCGTACGCGCCCGGCCCTAATTGGAACGCGCCCGGCCCTACATAAACGCGCCCGGTCCAGATTGGTAAGCGCCCGGCCCCAAATGCTGCGCGCGCGGTCCGAAGGCACGCGCCCGCCCCTTGATATGACGTGGAATGCCGTCTGGCGTGTCGTGCACACGTGTTTTACCAGGGGGTAAGTTGAAAATTAGATTTAGGGTTTGTAATTTTTTTTTACATGCAACTGTCCGCCAAAAAGTGTTGTCCGTCCTGTCCGTCCGTCCTACTGTCCGTCCGTCCGCTGTCTTTGGGCCCCTATCCGTCTATGTAGACAACCCTGAGCGCACACCATTCATCCTGCGTTCATCCAACATTCATCCTGCGTTCAGTCCGTCCTCTAATTGGACCGCAGACTTACTTCCAGATTTAGGTTCCAGTAGTGAGTATATTAGTTGCACCTCCCTCATTGTAAGACTCATCTTGTGTTAATGAAACTGGACACAGTCCTTCTAACACAAAGCTCATTAACATGATTGAGGTTATGTTCGTTTGAAAGAGTCATTGTTGGGGGAACTGCAGGTGAAGACAAAGGATGGGAGATGGACTTGGGTCGATCCAATACCAGGAACTTTTGTGGTCAATATCGGTGATATGCTCACGGTACAGTCTACATGGTCATTTGTCAGTTTTCTCGGTTCTAAATTCTAATGAAGCTGGATGCCTGCTGTTTATGCGAGAAGATAAACGCTTTTCCGTTGGTTGATATCGCCAGATCTGGACGAATGGCCTGTATCAGTCAACATTGCATCGGGTGATGAACAACAACAGCAAGTATCGGGTGTCTGTTCCTTTCTTTATGAGGTACTCTATCACACCGTTTCACACGTTTAGTTTGTCCAGCATCTTGAGAAACACTCTTTTTGAAGATGCTTGTTCCACATCGTGGGCGCCATTGTTATTCTACGGTTTAGGTTGGCTCACGTGATTACTTCGCAGTAGTTTTAGTCTTCGAAATCCAATGCCAATTCTCGGTAGATCAGACTAAAATTCCTTCAAATATTAAGAGGTTCCGTCCTCTCACGTTCAGCCAGTCGTATGGACATCACTTTTTATTTCAGTACTCTTATCTCACTGGATTTTCATTTCGGAAATCACTGATGTATCCATGGATTTATTGCTTTAGTCGTGGAGATTTACTGCTTGCTACAGTATTGTAATGATTCGTGCGGTATATTGTGCAGCCAAACTTCGACGCCAAAGTGGAACCTCTCAGCTTTCTGCAGAATGATTCAGCGGTGAATGACGGTGACAAGTTTGCACCAGTCGTGTATGGCGACCACGTTATTAAGAAAGTGTTGAACAACTTTGGTTGAGACACTGTTGCCATTAGGAGTAACGCCTTGTTGTTAACATATTTACATACAGGTATATGGTGTAAATACGTCTTTCAATGAAGTACACTTGTGGTGGCATTGCATATACAGTGGTAAGCACAAGTATTCGGACAGAGAGGCATCTCTCATAAATATGTCCACTGTAGCGTAATTAATGAGTTGGTAAGATATTTTTTGGGCTTGCTTTAATTAACACACCACATGGCACCTAATAAACATTGATTCCTATAAAATTTGACACTTGTAGAGATTATACATGCAAAGATCATGAAGAGGTGTGTACGACTTATTATGCTCACAAGATGTGCACACCACAATCTTCTCATTACATGTCCATTTATAAAGCTTTTTGTTGTGAATTTTTTTTGTAAGATTTGGAGAGGCCCTTGGAGAGTAGCCATGGCTCCTAGAAGATTTGAGAATGATCATAGAATAATTCTTGAAATGTATGAGCAAGGGAACTCATATAGAGAGATTTCAACAGTTTTGGGCATTCCTCAAAGCACTTGTTCTGACATAGTGCAAAGGTTTCGTGAGAGAAAGACCTTGAAAGACAAAGCTTCACATGGTAGACCAAGAATTCTTGATAAACGTGGTGACCGTGACGTTGTGAGGAGGTTAAATGATCCACATACTAGTATAGCTGCAGCTGTAGGACGTGCATTACGATCTGAGGGTATGCGATTGAGTGATGATACGGTGAAAACAAGTCTTCAGAGGCAAGGGCTGAGAGCATGTGTGAAGACCAATAAGCCACTTTTGACAAAGAAGCATCGAGCTCATCGTTTGCAATGGGCAAAGAAGTGCAAACATGCAACTTGGGAATTTTGGAATCATGTCATTTTTTCTGATGAGTCCAAATTCAATATTTTTGGCTCGGATGGACATCAATATTGTTGGAGAAAGTGTGTAGAGCGTCTTTTAGATCAACACGTGCAACCTAAAGTTAAATATGGGGGAGGAAGCATAATGGTTTGGGGTTGTATGAGTTGGGAAGGAGTTGGCAAACTTTATTTGATTGAAGGGAAGATGGATAAATTTGTATATAGCAATATTTTAGAGATGGAACTTATGGGTACTATACAAATGCAAGATTTAGAAGAAGATCATGTTTTTTTTCAACACGACAATGATCCAAAACACACTGCACATTATGTTGTAGATTGGTTGTGTGCTCAAAAGTTTATCACTATTAGGCATCCTCCAGAATCACCTGACCTCAATCCAATAGAACATCTTTGGAATGAAGTAGATCGTCGTATGAGAAGGTCTGAGAGGAAACCTACTAGCAAAAGTGACTTGTGGGAGAAGATTCAAGAGATTTGGTACAACATAGAGGTTGATGTTGTTAGGAAGTTGATACGCTCTATGCCTCAAAGAGCTTTTGATGTCTACCAAACAAAAGCTAGATATACACGCTGGTAGCGCTTGTGAGTACTTAAGAGCTAAATCATTGAGTAATAAAGTTATATTCTAACTTAATATTTTGTTTTCTATAGCTAGTATACAATAAAAAGGATTCGTGCATAAAGAGTTGGACAAGCTTGTTGCACATACGAATTATTGTGTGTTTTTCTAGTTCATACTTTCATTGAAAACTTTGTGTTTTATATTTGTTGCATCTATATGCTCTGGTGGTTATATTCTTGCTATTTTATGACAATTCATGTGGATGTGATAGCTAATTTTCTAAAGAAGCTTCTCTTGTACGACTATTTATGCTTGCCACTGTATGGTTCTCTTGGGCTCTGTTTGCACACTTGGATATTATGTACAGCTCTTTAGGTAGGTGGGAAGGTGGTATGAAGTCATGCATTCACACCAGGCATAGCGGGGAGGAAATAAATGACATGGCATCTGACATGGTGGATGAAATCATGACAAGGATTGTGGAGGCAGCTTGGAGGTAAGAAGTATTTTGTGCAATTGTTTGGAACTTCACAATTACTTTGAAAATGATCATGTGTAACAATAATATCTACAAATCATTGCAATAATAATGAAAATATGGAAAGTATGCATCGAAAGGCAATTTAGCTATTTGTAAAGTGGATTGGTGTGTAATGTGGTTTCCTATTGTTGCAAATCTAGACAACTCATCAAGGAATGAAACTATTTTCTATTCTCTATTGTGAAAACAAACTCATTTTATCTAGTTTCCAAAGATGTAGGGAGTTTCCATGGATGTATAAACCACCAAGTGCATATAGACCCTTATTCTTTTCCTAGAGTACCTATCTTTGTATGTAACATAAACGATTGAATACCCAATGAAGGTGAAATCCATACATCATCTTTTGGAACAAAGCGTTTTAGAGGAATTACCTTGTCCTTTAGATGTGCTCTTTGAATGGCATGTGCCCTTTGGATAATGCACCATAAAAGAATTAAGAGATTCCAAATTTCAATAGTAGAGATGAAATGAATGTGCCTTTTGGAGGAATCCTTCAAATGTCCCTTGCGGGACATTTTTAGTTTGGATACAAAACCACGTTTTCAATTCTAGGCATTATTTTATGAGATTTTTTTATGAACGGGAAACTTTTTAATAGCTTTGCGTAGACACAAATTTTGTAGAAATCCAACTTACGGTTCAAAAGTTACAAGACTTTTTCACTAACAAATACAAATAGTGTAGCAGTTCAGTTTGAATTATAACAAATAGTGTAGCAATATTTTTATAAATCTGAGTCCATTAGAAACTAGAGTTTTTGTCCATTTAAAATAAAGAAAAAATCCTCTTGGAAAGGGAATGGAAATCTTTGCATCTACTGTACGGATTTTTGAATTTCAAAAATATGAGAGGGATATGATATATGCAAAACTTAAAGTGTATTGCAGATTCTCGGCCATAGTTGCATTGCAGGATTTTTAAAGACATCTTCTACCCTTCTTCTACTTTTAAAATTTGGTGCACCTGAACCAAACTTGATCCTTTTCAAGTTAAAATAACAAATTCACCACCCATAATGCAAAAAGTTGCCATAGAAGGTGTCGAAGTTTGTTGATGGTGTTTAGTATGAACTCAAAAAGAGTTTATGTCCCACTTCAAAGGCTGATATCTTTTAATCCGTGCAACCAAACGTACCAAAATTTTCACCACAAAATCGTATACAAATCCAATACATGATCCAATGGTTCAATTTTCAAAAAATAATTTTTGTATCATTTTGTGTTACATGCACTAAAAATGGCAGTTTTGGAGTGTTTTTGAGGGAGAATTGCCTTGGGCCTTTTGGGGTTAATTGTAGCTGCATTGTTTCAATTTTATTGACAGCATGGATGTTATTAAAAGTTGATTTTATTCTTATTAAAACTTTCATGATTACAACTTTTACTTATTTAGAAAATTCTTGATTTAGGTCTTTCTTTTGTGATGTAGTTACGAGGTTCTTTTCACTAGGAAGAATTCTAGAATGTACTCCATGACACTAACATGTAATTCCTCAAGGCACCAGTGTAGTGGTTTGAGTCATGGCACACTAGAGAGGTGGTTGAAATCCTCATGCTGGCGTGGTGCCTACCACCAAGTCCACCCAATTATGGTGGGGGGTCTTGAGACCTCATGGTATGGGTATCCAAAAAGCCCTTGGGGGGATGACATGTCGGTTGTCTTTAAGGCACTTAGTGTAGAGAAGTGTTTACCTTCAAAAGGGGGAGTAGCTCTAGATTCACTATCTTTTGTCTGGTGGCCATCAGATTAGTGAATAGAATGAACAAACACTATATTCACCCCGATTCCTTTGGGGGCCAGAGTTCTTCTTCTTCTGTAATTCCTCATGAGAGATTACTCTAACAGAGTATTTTCACTCTGCAAAAGTTGAGAGCAGAAGCAACAATATGACAATCATTACTACCCTCCGCTATGGTCACTTTTGTACATAACTAATTCAAAATAGGGAGTCGTCCAAAATTTTGGAAATTTCAAGAGATTTGGCTAGATGATACCCATGTAATACCAGGGTGGCACCCATACAAGATCTAGGTGACACTCATGCAATACCTAGGTGATATACATTGTGTCCGAACCAGTTTGAATGGAAGAAATAATTCATTCGATAAGGGGTGTCCGAAACTGATTGTAGCGTATTCCAAGATCAGAGATAAAGCCCATGATGAAAAAGTTGTAGCATAATATTTATGATTTCCATCTTGGATACAAGTGTGAGGACAATAGGTGTCAGACAATAGAGAGTATAACTCAAACAAAGAATAGAAATACTTGAAAAGTAAAATCATGTTTTCATATAAAAAAGAATTAGATCTCTTATGGCTTCTATGGAAGGAATTCAAATCCGCACTTTTACTTTAAGACTTCTACTCGAAAGTAAAAGCATGTCTATACCTAAGCAACCTAAGCGTATCACGTGTAACTGAAGTAAATAACAGATATCTACAAGAAACAATGGGAATTGCCTTTGGCCCATTGGGAACAACGTTCACCCCCTAGTTTCAAAAATACATTGTTGTTTCAACCAATTCTCTACTTTTGTCAAACCTCAACATGAAGTGCATATTTCAAGGATTCATAAAACAATGATTGGAATTGGATTCAAAGCATTCATTGCAAATATTCCACTACACTAAATATCACTTTTATTGTAGTGTATTCTAAAAGCAAACCTGTACACTAATTGTGAACTAGGCAATTAGTGTAGTGACAAATCAATACACTAAATGTCAACTACAACACTATTTGTGAATTCCACTTAAGATTGCAGTATAAATTTTTTCACTCGTGCACATTTAGTGTATCAAGATAAGAAGAAGATTATGTGTACATTTTGAGTATAAGAAGCGACAAAGATTTAAGTACATTAAAAAAAAACATTTGGATAAAATAGAATTTAGATATGGAATAAAGGTGAAATTGCACCAAAAAATGATTTGGCAAATAAATGATTGAGAGTAAATAGAACCTAGATATGGAAGAAAAGTGGAATTGCAAAAATAGGAAATATTTGAAAATAGAAGATTGGAAAATAAAAAGTTAGATTTGAAAGGAATGTGAATTGGCAACTTTAAACATTTGAGAATGGAAACATGGAAAATGGAAACATTTGAAAATGAAAACATTTGAAAATGATAACAATTGAAGAAATAAACATTTGAATAAATACACATTAAAAAGGGAGACATTTGAAAAGAATTTCATTTGGAAAAATAAACAATAGAAACATAAAACATTTTACGAAGTATATGTTTGAAAAATGTACCTTTAACATTTGGAAAAGTAAACATTGAAAAAGTTAACCTATTTCATTAGTATTTTTTGAGAAGGTACTTAAAATTTAAAGTACTCAAAAAGTAAAAGATTCAAGAAGATAACATTTGAGAAAGGAGACATTTGAAAAACAAAATTTATGAAAAGAGAAGGGATTTGAAAAGTAAGGGTTGAAAAAGAAAAGGATTGAAAAAGTAAGAGAATAAAAAGTAAACGTATGAAAAGTAAAGGATTGATAAGGTAAGGGTTTTAAAAAGAAAAGTTTAGAAAAAATAAGGGATCTGGAAAGTAAGGGTTAGAAAAAGTAAGAGTGAGAGAAAGTAAAGATTTGAAATGTAAAAAGTTGGGAAAACAATGGTGAAAAGGTAAAAAGGTAAAAAAGTTGTAAAAGTAAGAAGTTGAAAAGTAAAAGTTGGAAAGGTAAAAATTAGAAAAGTAATAAAACAATTAAATGTTAAAAGTTAAAAAGTAAAAAGTTGAACAAGTAGGAACTTTACAAAGTAAAATGTTGAAAGGATAAAAAGTTCAAAAAATATTCATTTGCATCACCAAACTATAAGAGTGATAAAATCTGCAAATGCAAGAGGGGATCATATAGGATTGAGAATGAGGGTAGGTGGTTAGTTAAGGCATGGCGGCGGGTAGGTGGTTGATTGGGGGGTTGATTGGAGGTATCATTGATGATAATGGTGGCTAACACTATTTGTAAACTTATTCACAAATAGTGTACAAAGGTAATTACAATATTCGTGATACTACACTAAAAGTGATATTTTGTGTACACCTTCCTAGCGATTAGAAACAGGCCCACATGGCAGATGAAAACCCACCAATGAGCGCGCAGAGGAACCCAACGACACCGAGATTGCGATTCCGAGAATCCCCCCTGATCTAGCAGCACTTCCTGGCATGCAATCCACAATGCCAACGTGATATCCGTGTAATGCCAAGGTGATACCCGTAGTTATTGCTTTTTTTTTCCCATTTTTACTTCTTTTTTTCCGTTTATTTAATTTTTTTCAACATTAAAAAATGATTGCAAATAGGCTCAAAGCAACAAAGGAAACACGATTAAGTCCGCCCATACACCAAAAATCACTTTTATTGTATCTACATTAATTGATTTATAAATGCTATAAGTTTTTACTCTTGATAAATATTTTTACCAACAAGATCTGCCTCTTTGAGTAGTATCCTATGCTATGGTGAGTTTTGTAAATAATTAATTCAATATGGAAATTTGTCCAAGATTTTGGAAACTTCAAGAGATTTGGCTAGACGATATTCATGTACTACTAGGGTGACACCCATACAAGATTTAGGTGATACTCATGCAATACCTAGGTGATATCCATTGTGTCTGAACCATCGTGACTAGAAAAATAATTCATTCAACAGAGGTTATCTGAAACTAACCGTATTTAATATTAGTATATAATTCATTATATATAATTTGATCAAAGCAATTTAGAGCAGTTACCACCTTCTGCCATTCGCAGGTGTTTTGGCAAGTTGCCACGTGATGTGGCGCTAATCGGTGAGGATGATCTGCATCGGTTAGGTCACATGGACTTGGTGATTGCCGGATGGCCTTGCCATGGCCATTCACGGGCGGGCAGTGCACGTGGCTTGGACAAAATACAATCAGGTCGGTTTGCAGATTTGCTCAGGCTCATCCAGTGGTGGATTTCCCACCAATCGATGCCACCAAGGTACATTTTTGAGAATGTACCCCATTGGAGGATACACAAACAAAGGTGCGTGAGGATGGAACATACATCCATCACCTTTTTGGTCCCCCCACGTTTGTAGATGCTGCAGCTTGGGCTCTTACGCCTATCGGCCACGTTGGATTTGGACCAACATGGCATCATCGGCAACGCTCACCTCTGTACTTGCTCAAGTGCTACGACCTGTGCGCCCTGAGGTCGATGACATCTTCGACGACCACCTTGTTTCCGCAAAGGTTACCAAGGATGATGAGCCACCATTGGTGGTGGTGAACCGCGTTGGTTTCACTCGAGGGGCATTTCCCACGTTGATGTGCTACCCGGGGTCTTTTGCCTTTAGGACACGTGATCTCGGTACGATTTGGGATTCTACTTCCCAAACTTACTAGGAGCCTTGTGCCGATGAAAATGAGCGAGCAATGGGCTTTTTGACAGGCACCACCGCCACACCAAATCTCCCTGAGGGCCAGCGTTATTCTTTGTTGGATCAACCATTGACTTCAACACTCTTGTTTGGATTTGTGGCCTCTGTTTTTCCGTTTAGTGCCGTTTGCATGATCATCCATGCGTGATGGAGGCAGACACTCATGATCAAATGGTAGCGGTGCCACATCTCACAGAGATTAAGGAAGCAAAGCTGCATTTTTGTTTTAAGAGGCACGAAGCCAAGGAGCTTCGTGCTCAACGTCTCTTTGCAGCCTTGGCCGAAGACTTTGGTGAAAGGGATGCTCGGGATATCTTTTCCCGATTTTATCACCACAACGCAAGATTTTTTGTGGATCCCGTCAGTGAGGAGTCTGGGGGCATGAATGCCTTCTCTGCTACCTAGTAGCAATCACCGGCCATGTCGGTACACGCTGTGAGTATTCTACGGTGGAGAAAGAGACCACGGAAATTGATGATTAGCCTTTGGATTTGGGTCCACATCTTACCAGTGTAGAGGTACAAATGGTACGTGTGCTCATACGTTTGTATCGTACATGTTTTTTCTTCAGTCTCCATGATTTGGAGGAATATAGAGGCAAGCCCATTCACATTCAGTAGGAGGATGACCACCCGATCTTCTGACGACCGTACAAGCTCACTCTTTCACAGAAAGTTGGGGTTCAGACTCGTTGTCAGGAGTTATTGGCCGCCAGCTTGATTGAGCTCTCCAATGGCGAGTACGCTTGTGCCACGGTTATGCTATCGAAGAAGGATATCTTCGGCAACTGGACGGAGAAGCGGATGTGTGGAGATTAAAGGCCGGTCAATCGCAAGACCAAGTCAGGCCGGTATCCCATGCCCACTCCAAGGAGTTGTTTGATGTGGCGGGCCAGGCTAGAGTATTTAGTATTCTAGATTTGCGGTCTGGTTACCACCAATTACTATTGATGGTGGATGACCGGGTAAAGACTGCATTCATGAAAGTTGATCAGGATGAAACATATCAACTTTATTATTGAAAGTTTCTTCCATTTGGCCTCAAAAATGCACCCGCTGAGTTTCAGAGGGTGATGGATCGAGTGTTGACCGGTTTTCCATTTACTGGATGCTACATTGATGATGTTATCATTTTTAGTAGCAACCCACAGGAATATGTGAGCCATCTTCAGGTGGTGTTCGAGCGGTTACCGTTGTGGGAATTGCGCTTGCACCATGGGAAGTGCAAATTCTCCTACAACCGGTTGCTATATTTGGGATATATGATTGTTCCAGGGGGTCTTGGCATGCAGTAGGCCAAGGTGGATGCATTGCAGAAGATTTTTGCCACAATCGACGTGTCACGGCTTTGAGCTTTTCTTGGCTTAGCAAATTACTATTGCCGGTTTGTCTAGAACTTTAGCTTAATTGCTAAGCGGTTAACTAATCTCATGGGTAAGGATCAGCCATGGGCTTGAGGACAGGAGCAGCAACAGACATTTGCTACTTTGAATCTGAAGCTCGGTTCATCGCCTGTGGTGCGGTGTCTAGAGGTTACACGACCCTTTCAGCTGGACACAGACTAGAGTGCTGTGAGATTAGGGGTTATGTTGACTAAGAAGGATGATGAAGGACGGGAGTATGTTGTGGCGTTGATTTCTAGGAGCAACATCAATGCGGAGTCCAACTATTTGTCCCATGAGGGAGAGGCTTTGCCCACGATTTGGGCCATAGCCCATTTTAGGCCCTATTTGTATGGGCAGCGTTTTATGTTGGTGATAGGCCATCAGCTTTTGAAGTTGCTCATGGAGTCTGGCAAGCTTATTGGTAAGCTCACCAAGTGGGCTTTGTTGCTTCAGGAGTATGACTTTAAGGTTGAACATCACATTGACATCATGAACTTGGATGCGGATGGTCTATCTTGCAATCCAAGTCCTTCGGAGGAGGAATTGGCTGGTATGAGGTGGCATGGGGATTGTGACAAGGAGTCAGTCTTGGGGTGGCATGCAGCGGCTTACTTCACGTTGATGTCTAGCTCTGCATTGAAAGTGCCTGATTTGGCATCGGATGAGGAACGAAATAAGGTCCAATTTATTAGCGATGTGAGGAAAGACAATCCAGTCTTGCACAAGCTACAACATATAACACTTCCCCGAGTTCTTTCTACTATGGAGTGTAATAGAGTTGTGTACCAAATAGCAAGGTTCTCTTGGAAGAACGGGCTTTTATTTTGGGTGTGGCCAAATGAGACTAGGCGCATAGTTCCGAGGCCAGCTTAGAGGGCTTTGTTGGTACGGAAAATACACAAAGACCTAGGACATTTTGGTGTGCGACGTACTCATTCGATGTTGCGCACCTAGAACTAGTGGACTCCCATGTATCAGCAGGTCACCACGTATGTTTCTCGATGTGAAGTATGTGATCGACTTAGATTGAGCTTCAACACCTTGTCACTGCAGTTGCAACCTTTGCCTATTCTGGGGCTACCGATGGTCTTTGGACTTTGTTGGTCCACTTGTCGTGACTCCACGTGGAACCAAGTATGTCTTGATGGTTGTGGAGTGTAGAATGTGTAATTAGTTTTTGTGTTCACATGTGGATTAAAATTGGTTAGTTTCGGAAGTTAGCCAGTTAGTTTTGTAGTTCAGTAGTAAGATTGGGAAGTTACGTGAAAAGTTGGTCAAGAAGCAAATGTGACGTTTGGAATTTAGAAGTTAGGTTCAGTTTTTGGATAAAGACTTTGTAGAAGATGGATTCGGGGCCAGACTGTGATAGTCGTAAGCCGGGGCAAGCTTGGTGCTACCTCTTTGTTTTCTTTGAATTTTCTATTTTCTTTTGTAGGATTGTGATTAAGATGAAGTATGAATGGAATTGGAGTTAAGAAAGTGTGATTGCGTGATTGGAGTTGAAGTTTATGAGCATTGTATGAGAATTGTGAAGATAGAAAAGTTAGAGAATGGAATTGTGAAAGTGAAGAGATTGTAATCTCTATGAATGAATTGGTTATTGAAAGTGATTACGGTAAGATAATCACGTATTATTGAATTCACTGTACTGTGATTATAGTGAAGAAAAGAAAAGTTGACATGATTATGAGATCATGAAGGAAAGAGGATTGGAGAATATTTAGGTTTAGAATGATGCAAGAGAGAGTGATTGAGTGTTGATAATTGTTAAGAGAAGTTAGCAAGCAAGTATATAATCAATCGTGACAATAACATAGTGGCATTCATAGAAACAGTCTTTCCCCGCGAACAAATCCACTTATACTGATTTGGTGCTTTGGGTTTATTTCCAATCCAACCAAAACGACAACTACATTTTGGCGCCGCTGCCGGGGATGGATATTATTATGAAATGTTAAGAATTGTTTAAAAGAAAATAAAAATATATCAAGAACCGGTCTTCGGTTATAATTTTATGGAGTATAAATTGGTGTATTATAGATTATGTATGGAAGAAATGAAGGATTATGAGCAGTGATAATGAAGACAATTTACAAAGAAAGAATCGACAGATTAAAGAAAGATACGATAGGTTGTGTTCAAGAGAGTTGTTACGAAAATTAAGGGAAAGAACTCAACGAGAAAAACTTAGGAGAGTGACATCATTTTCGTGTTCGAGAAGTGGACGTAGTAAGAGTCCAGAAGGATTGGAAACAAGTGATAGTTCTTCAGACGAAGGTTCAAATAAAACCAGAAGTAAAGAAAGAGGAAGTATTCGAATAGATATTGCAAGAGAACCAATAATACCACCAATGGCTGAGGCGGCACCTGAAGTTCCGATTGCGGTAGCTATAGGAGCAGTAGGAGATTGCACTACAAGTGTTGCACCATTGCCAACATTTAGTGGTTGGCCAGGTTCGGATCCAGATCATCATTTGCCTCAATTTTTGACAGCTTGTGTAGCCAATAATGGAAGAAATGAAGATATATGGCTGAGATGGTTTCCTGCCACGGTAAAAGATACGGCATTTGAATGGTATAATCGTCAAACAGTTGGTCAATTTCCGAATTGGGAAGCTTTAAAAAACGCTTTTCTAACGCATTTTAGGCCAATTGGTTTTAAAAATCGTCTTCGAGAAAGTTTAATGACAAGCAGAATATTTTTAGGCAAACCAGTTTAGTCTTATTATGAGAGAGTTGCAGATATACTTCGCAAATGGCCGAATAATCAAATGCCTGAGTCATTTATATTGTCAATAATAACGAATGGTTTGAATCCACAGGAATTGAAAATGTTTGTAAAGGAGGCTTAACCAGCCACCGTAGGAGCATCTTTAGAACGTGCAAAGATATGGGAAGAATGTCATTATGATCAATTGTTACCTGTAGGCCCTACGTTGATTCCCAATTCGGTGAATCCACAGGTACAAAAAGGAAATACGTTAATAGGAAGTTATCCATGGGTTGTGAATGCGGCACAAGGGGCTACCAATTTGCAAGGAGTGATCAATGCGATGCCGTTGCAATCAGTACCGCCCACATCAGTAGTACCGTATGCTGCGGCATTGGCTTATCCCCCACATGAATTACCAATTTCAAATGTTGTACCAAATTCGAATGAGACGTTATTATTAAATCTTACAAAGAAAATGGAAGAATTGGCCGTTGATATGGCCAAAGAAAAAGAAAAACGGCAAAAGCCTACCAATACAAGACCCAATGTATGGTGTAATAATTGTAAGGGGCAGGGTCACTTTGATACGGAATGTCCGTCACCACAACAAACGGGAGTACAATGCAAGTGTTGCGGTGGAAAATATTCTACCGCTAAATGTTGGTATTTAAATGGTCAACCGCAATTTGGCGCTCAGACAATGATTCAACCGACTCAATCGGATGTTAATCAAGTGCAAACTGGAAATATGGGAAATTGGGACGGTAATCGTTCCAATCGACAAAATAGAGGTGGTGGAAATTTTCAAAATCCAAATTTTAACCCAAATTATGGACCCAATATGCAAAATTGTAGCAACAACCAACAAGGCAATTTCCAAGCTATGCCAAATCAACAGCCCAATACAACATTTGTTGCGACTGGACAACCAGGATCTTTTACTGAAGCTACATGGAATCAACCTAGTCGATATATACCCGTTGAGACACCCAATATGCCAGGTGATTCACGAAGAAAGGTAGTGCGTTGTTTTCGATGTCGGCAATTAGGACATTATGCCAGTGATTGCCCAAATCCAAAATTTGTAGAAGATTATGCCCCAGTTTGCGGAAATTGTAAGCAATCTGGTCACCAATATTTTCAATGTAATGCTCCATTCAATCCCAATAACACGGATCAGCAGGTACCAACTACAGTACAAATTGTGGAAGAGAACCCTAAAACTAATCAGGAATCACAAGTGCATAGAGTAGAAGTGGTCCAAGCTGTACTTACAAGGAATCAACAGAAAAATCTCGAACCAAGTCCAATATTGGAAATACCAATAGAGGAAGATCAACCAATTCCAATTCAGGATGACAAACCAATCCCAGTTAGAGGCGTGAATATTCATCCCAAACCAACCACTATATTGGGACGAACACCAATTCTCGAGGAACCAATATTGTCCCAGTTGACAAACCAATCTTATGTACTGGAAGAACCAATGTTACGGGTTTCGCCGAAACCAGTTAAGGAACTAGTTCAAAAAATTGGAAAGACCAATATACCGGTCATGGAAACCAAAATTGCAAAGAAGAAATGGGCATTGGGCATTACAATCAATCTGGAACTGTATGATATTTTAAAGGATTTAAGTACAATTCAACCTACAATTTCCATGAAACAATTGTTGGCAATTGCACCGGATTGTCGTACTACATTAAACTCGTCGTTAATTCGACGCACATCTCGTAATAAGGAAATTAGATAAGTCAGTTTGAATCCCGATCCAGGAGCTCCAACCATTGATGTTTCTATTGACGGTGTGCTAGTTCCAGGTGTACAAGTTGATGGTGGATCTAGTGTAAATTTGATGAATGCTGATACAATGGATGAATTGGGTTTGGACCAATTGTTACCTACAACAGTAGTATTGCGAATGGCAGATTCCAGTCGAGTTAAATCTATGGGTACACTAAGGGGAATTGATACAGTTATTGCAGGCATTACTTACAAAATTGATTACATTGTATTCAGAGTGCAAAGTTCAATATTGTCTCATCCAATTCTGTTGGGAAGGCCATGGTTATATCAAGCAAAAGCTCGTAATGATTGGGGTAGAGGCACATTGACAATTGGGGCTGGAAAAGATAAAATTGTGATTCAGATGTATCCAGTTCAATATCATGGGGAAACACAGGTTGCTAATTTTGAATTCACGACTGACTGTGAAGATGAATCTTTAGAAGATGAATTGGAAGATTTCAATTGCATCCATATTGATAAACCGGTAATCGTCGAATGTAATCCCGTTAAATATCAATGCGCAGGATTGGGTGAGTATTTAGTTGATCCAGCTGTTATTGATGACTCTGATCATATGATTGTACATTGGATGAATCCGCATGACGTTCATCAAGTAAGTGCTATGGAACCTAATTTGGAAAGTTCTAATTTGTCTGATTTTATGAAAGAATCTGATACCAAGCATAAGGTTTTTCAAGAAGTTTTTAAAACTCCAAAGTGTCAATCCATGAATTTGGGTAATGAGACTAATCCCAAAAATATTCGAATTTATAATGGTATAACGGGTGAAGAGAAAGCTATTTGGCATTCCTATTTTATGAGGCATAAATCAACTTTTGCTTGGTCATATGCGGATTTAAAGGATATTCCAGCTGAAGTCTGTGAACATCGAATCATATTGGAAGATAATGCTGTACCAGTTCGTCAAAGGCAACACCGACTTAATCCAAAATATTTGTTATTGGTTAAAGAAGATTTGGATAAGTTATTGAATGTGGGATTTATTTACCCAGTACCCTATAGCAAATGGGTTTCACCAATTGTTATGGTTCCAAAGAAGAACGGGAAAATTCGTATTTGTCAAGACTTTCGGAAATTGAATGCGGCAACTAAGAAGGATTATTTTCCATTACCGTTTATAGATAGTATATTAGATGTTGTAGCTGGACATGAAAGTTACTCGTTTTTAGATGGATTTTCCGGTTATAATCAGGTGAAATTGCTAAAGAAGATCAATTGAAGACTACTTTTACAACGGATTGGGGAACATTTGCGTACAAAGTAATGCCATTTGGACTTTGTAATGCACCTGCCACATTTCAACGAGTGATGACACAAGCATTTCAAGAGTATTTGAGAATTTCTGTGGAGATATTTTTAGATGATTTTTGTACGTTTAGTTCAAGAGCGAGACATTTGGAATGTTTGGGAAAGTGTTTAGAACAATGTGCAAAATATGGAATCTCTCTAAATACGGACAAATGTCAATTCGGGGTACCCTCTAGTAAATTACTGGGTCATATAGTTTCAACTGCTCGTATTGCTACGGACCCTGATAAAGTTAAGCTTATATTAAAATTACCGCAACCGAATACAGTAACGGGAGTCCGTGGTTTTGTTGGCCATGTTAGTTATTATCGAAGATTTATCCATTCATTTGCAGTTATCTGCCAGCCATTAACCAATCTTTTAAAGAAACCTCCAAACGATGGTACCAGTCCGATTTGGACTAAAGAATGTACTGTGGCTTTCGAAACGTTAAAACAAAAATTGGCAAGTGCACCAATTCTGGTGGCACCGTGCTGGAAAACCCCATTTCATGTTTATGTGGATGCATCCAATGTAGCTATTGGTTCTATTTTAAGCCAGAAAGATGTTAAGGGATTTGATCATCCAATTTACTATGCTAGTCGTCAATTGGTTGCCGCAGAATGCAATTACACTACGACTGAACGGGAAGCATTGGGAATGATTTATTCTGTACAAAAGTTTAGACATTATTTGCTTGGATATAAATTTGTATTTCATGTGGACCATGACGCTCTCAAGTATATGATTAATAAACCTCAGTTGAGTGGTCATAGAGCAAGATGGGTGCTATTATTATAAGAATTTGATTTCACTATTAATGTACGCCCTGGGAAGGCTCATGCCAATGCAGATCATTTATCTCGTTTAACCAATGTATTGGGAAATGAACCAATTGATGATGCATTACCTAATGCACAATTATTTGCAGTGGATGTAATTTCTGAGGAATATAGTGAGTTGATCCAGTATTTAACATTTCAAACGTTTCCTTTACATTTTATGGAGAAACTTAAACGCCGTCTTATTTTAAAAAGGGCACCTAACACTATGATTGGAGAAGCTTTATATAAGCAAGGTAAGGATGGAATTTTATGCCGCTGTATTTATCAGCATAAAGTTTGTACCATATCGGAAGGCTGTCATTTGGATAGTTGTGGTAAACATTTTGCTGGAGACAGTACTGCATGCAAGGCTTTACAAGCTGGATATTGGTGGCCAACATTATTTGCGGATGCGCACCAATTCGTTAGGCGCTGTGATCCATGTCAGAGAATTGGACGGCCAACCGGTACTTCAGCCATGCCATTAGTACCAATTCTTGCCCAAGCACCGTTTGAAAAATAGGGTATTGATTTTGTGGGCCCAATTGCACCTGCTTCTCGGACTGGACAAAAACGTTATATATTAATAGCCACTGATTATGTTACAAAATGGGCTGAAGCTTCTGCCACAAAGACTGATAATGCAAGTACGGTTGCCACATTTTTATATGAAAATATTATTACTCGTTTTGGATGTCCAAAGGAATTGGTTAGTGATCGTGGGACTCATTTTATTAATAGTACAATTGAAGCATTAACAACAAAATATGAGATTAAACATTGAAAAACTACTCCGTATCATCCAAGAGCAAATGGACGAACAGAGAAGACCAATGGTATTTTATGCAAGATTTTAACGAAGACAATTTCAAGAGCGGGTACAGATTGGGATACCAAATTGTTTGCTGCTCTATGGGCGTACCGTACTGCATATAAATTACTACCAATGCTACACCTTTTCAATTAGTTTATGGACAAGAAGCAATTTTACCAATAGAATTGGAAGTGCCCAGTTTACAAATTGCTATTGATAATCGATTAGGGGATTCCGAATCATTGGAACACCAATTAATAAAATTGGAACAATTGGATGAAATTCGTGCGAATGCTTTATTTACAATGGAAACTACTCAAAAGAGGCGAAAGAATTATTATGATAGTAAATTACGGCCAAAGTCTTTTATGCCCAATGATTTAGTATTATTTTATGATAGTCGTTTTAAAAATTTTCCAGGCAAATTTCAAGTTCGTTGGCATGGCCCATATCGCATTATTGAAGGATTTCCCAATGGTTCAGTGCAATTGGAAGATTTTATGGGAACTAAATTTATTACTCGTATTAATGGCAATCGGTTACGGCTTTATAATACGTAGTCAGAATTGGACTTCAAATAATAATAGAACTTTAAAAACCCGAGACGGGTTTTGTTTAAAAAGGGAGGTAGGCAATTTAGTTGTGATGATGGGTTAGTACGTGTGAGGTGAGTGAAAGAAGTGGTAATAATGAGAATTGAGACAGTTAGGGTAGTGCAAGCTGTCACAGTTAATGGAGTAGGTCAGTTCATTATGAGGTATCGTGAGAGGGAAGAAGAAAGACCATAGGAGAAGCCAGAAGTGGGACTTTTGTGAACATTGTGTGTCTGCGTGAATTGTAGCGAGTTTGAGTGTTGGAGAGAATAGCTGAGTGCGTAAGCTTGTTTTTGTGAGTAATGGCGATGGATCGTAGCAAGAGACAGTCCAATAGGGAGGAGAGACAACGCAATGTGAGGCGCAAGGAAGACTTGCCACCGTTAGAGTGTATTATCGTAACAAACATGGAGCCTATTCGGTTAGATGTGTGTTGGTCGAAGGAGAAGCAACAGTGTTTTCGTGAGGCACACATGCACGGTTTCATTTGGTTGTCGCAGAACTTGCCACCGATTGACGTAGACTTGTTAGCGGAGTATTTGAAGAATTATGATCTTGCAGATGGGTCGAGTGTAGTGAAGGGGAAGATAATCGGTATAGACGAGACGGTGCTGAACAAGGTGCTGTATCTTCCGATGGAGGAGCTGCCGGTGTCTGGTGATTTGGAGTCGGATTTTGTGCCTGGCAGATACTTCAAGTCAGGAGAAAAAGCGTTCAAGAAAGGCCAAGGATGAAAGACTGGAGAAGCTCTTACGCCGGAGTTGGGAGAGTGGATGCGCTTCGTGCAGAAGAGGCTGGCGCTCAACCGACACACGACGTACATGGCGAAGAAGTTGCTGCTTTTGACGGTGGCGACGTTGGAAGGTCTGGTGTTCAACTAGGCAGCGTATGTGGCGACAAGAATCCACGCGGAGCTGGAAGCCAAGAGGAAGATGGGGAAGGTGACCACGTTGTTGTGTGCCGATTACGTGAGCGAAGCGATCAAGTACGGACTGCAGCAGGACGGGAATCAGAGGAGCGTGTAAGTGGTGGAGGTGCCGGTCAAGGAGAAGAAGAAGCAACCAGTTTCGGTACCAATTCGATCTGTGGAAGCTGCACCACGTATTGCAGAGTGTCGTAGGGCAGTAGGGTGTGAACAGCGTGAGATTGGGCCCCAGTTGCAAGTATTGGGTCGTCAATTGGGTAGCACGTCTACGGCAACACCAGTTTCGGTAGAGTTGTATCAGAGAATTGGTCCATCAGGGAGTGAGCAGCAGACGGGAGGGTTGAAGGAAGTAATTTTAGCTCAGCTCACCCAGTTACAGATGACAGTGACCAAACTGGATAGTGAGTCCAGACTGAAGAGAGAGTTGGAGCTAAGGATGGGAGAGATTGAGGGGTATAAGGTCAGAATTGGTGAATTGGAGAGGACAGTGGCGGAAGATACTCTCAAGGGTGGGAGATTGGAGAGCACTTTGAAGAAAAAGGAAGCAAAATGGGCTGAAGAGCGCCGACACTCAAGTCCATGGAATTAATCAACGACCAGGAACGCAAGGCGCTCAAGGAGAAGTGGATGCAGGAGAAGAAGAAGGTGACCGATTTGGCGGTTGCAAGAGGAAAATCGGAGGCAAATTGGGAGGCATTGCGGGACCAGTTGCAGAAGGAGAACAAAGAATTGAAGACGAAGGTAAATTCTTTGGAGGGAGCCATGGTCTGTGCGGTTCCTTCGCAGGAATTGGTTCCGGTATCAACCAATTCCGAGCCAGTATCGACGCAGCACGCAGAATTGAAGAAGATATTGGAGGACAGGGAGAAGCAGATCACTCTTCTTGAAGCTCAGGTAAGAGTATTGGATAAGCTGAATGAAGATCTAACGAAGCAGTTACAAGGGGACCAGTCGAACACCGATGCGGATGAAGGTGATGAAGAGGAGGAGGTCAAGACACCCAAGGACAAGTCTGGGACTTCAGACAACGCCAATAACTCAATTGAAGTTTAGGAATTGGTTCTGTGTTTGCGAGGGCGTTGCACAATTAGAAGTGGGACTATGTAGAATGTGTAATTAGTTTTTGTGTTCACATGTGGATTAAAATTGGTTAGTTTTGGAAGTTAGCCAATTAGTTTTGTAGTTCAGTAGTAAGATTGGGAAGTTACGTGAAAAGTTGGTCAAGAAGCAAATGTGACGTTTGGAATTTGGAAGTTAAGTTCAGTTTTTGGATAAAGACTTTGTGGAAGATGGATTTGGGGCCAGACTGTGATAGTCGTAAGCCGGGGCAAGCTTGGTGCTACTTCTTTGTTTTCTTTTAATTTTCTATTTTCTTTTGTAGGATTGTGATTAAGATGAAGTATGAATGGAATTGGAGTTAAGAAAGTGTGATTGCGTGATTGGAGTTGAAGTTTATGAGCATTGTATGAGAATTGTGAAGATAGAAAAGTTAGAGAATGGAATTGTGAAAGTGAAGAGATTGTAATCTCTATGAATGAATTGGTTATTGAAAGTGATTACGGTAAGATAATCACGTATTATTGAATTCACTGTACTGTGATTATAGTGAAGAAAAGAGAAATTGACATGATTATGAGATCATGAAGGAAAGAGGATTGGAGAATATTTAGGTTTAGAATGATGCAAGAGAGAGTGATTGAGTGTTGATAATTGTTAAGAGAAGTTAGCAAGCAAGTATGTAATCAATCGTGACAATAACATAGTGGCATTCATCGAAACAGTCTTTCCCCGCGAACGAATCCACCTATACTGATTTGGTGCTTTGGGTTTATTTCCAATCCAACCAAAATGATAACTACATGGAGCATTTCAGCAAGTGAATTGAGCTTGTAGCTCTTCCGCATAATTCTTCAGAGTTGGCTACCATGGCATTCTGTGACTAGGTATTGCCTCGTTTTGGAGCGCCAAGTGAGGTTTTGAGGGACCCGGGTTGTGAGTTCCTCGGGGCTTTCAAAGCTTTGTGTACCAAGGCTTTAATTGACTATTGTACCACCTCTCGGGATACCACCTTTCGGATCGCTTTCGAAAGCGGACAATTTGGCAGAGCGTGTGGTTCATACCGTTAAACGGGTTATGGACTTGGACGATCCAGAGGTGTGAGCCTAGTATCTACAAGATCAAACAGAGTTCTTCAAGCGGGCCATGTCGATGGCTACAAAGAACTTTTCCATCCCTCAACACCGTGACACCTTAGGGTACGCTTGTATTTGTAGCTGTACCTACCGACCTCAGCTACGACGTTTCTCCCCAGGGGATGACGTTTATCTGTAGCGTAAGGCGCCTTCAACATTGGACGTTTAGAAAAGGCGCACTATTCTCCGCATGAAGGATGTATTGCCCAATGGCATCTTCTTGCTGGAAGTCAAGGATGGCCAGGTGTGTTCCCTGCCATTTACTCATTGATGGCTTTGTTCATCCGGAGTTGGCGGTTGTGTCGGACGGCCTTCTGTGTTTCGTGTGTGGTGAGAAGAAGGGCGCGGCTACCATGTTGTTTTGTGACCACAACCAGCGCGGTTGGCATATGGCTTGCTTGGCGCTGCCTCTTTCTACTCTACCGCCCAGGGATTAGACTTGCCGTCATTATCGGAGGTCTTTGAGCCACGTTTCACCCAATGAAACAACTTGAATTCCCGATGGACATGCCACTATGTGGTGCGTTGCCATCCAGTTGAAGTTCCTGGTTTTGATTCAGAGATAGGCAACGTGAAGATTGACAAAAGGATTGGCAACAAAATTGCCTGAGGTGATTAAAAATGGAGCTCACATTGCACCCGGCCTACCCTCTCTTTGTTACTTCTTCATATGCTTATTGATTTGGTGAGGGGCGACATCTTCGACTGGATGCGTATAGTTGTTGCAGCGACATCACTATGGCGTTTAGTCTTGTTAATGTTGTATGGTCCTAGTTGGATAGAAGGTCTTTCTATCCGCTAGGGGGGCACTTGAGGGTGTACTACGTATATTTGTTTTTGTGTAAGTTTTTTATTTATTTAATGTTGGTTAAGACTTTCGATCTACTGTGCTTATCGATCTTTCTTTGCACGACAGCTGTGACGGGGCGTGGCGTCAAAGGCCTCTCCGCATCTTAGTGTTAGCGTAGATTAGTTTGTTACTATTCTACGGGTTAAAGGATGTACGGCGGCGCACCACATTCATCCGTGAATGTTTTCCATCCACTTAGAGTTGTGAGTGTGCGTATAGCGCCGCACACGTTCTTGACTTGACTTCTTTGTCAAGTCAAGCTTTGTGAGTGAGTTAGAGAGTGTTTAATGATTACCTTTGCTTATAAGTGATTATTTATTATTAATAAAGGCTCCGCATTCTCTTCTACTACTTGCACTTGATGATTCTTCCTTCATGGAGTGCGAGACGTTTGACTATCCTAATGATTTAGTAGTTATTCCTTGAGGGCATTCTACGTATACTTGTTTTGTGATTTTTTTTGTTTGTTTGATGTTGATTAAGACTCTCAATCCATTGTGGTTATAGATCTTTTTTCAGATGATAGAGTGGTTGATTGTACTTTGGGCAGATGCGATATGAAGGGGTAAGGTTATCCCTTGCATAACCAACAAGCTAACCTCTACAAGATCAAGTGTCCCTTGGGGAAACAATTTTTATTTTGGGCACATTCCTAAAATTCGAAATAAAACCTTTTTTTCTAAAAAATTTATACTAGATTGTCTTCAATAAGAGCTTTGTGGAGGTATTTGTTTTTGTTTTTTGGATTCATGGTTTGAAAGTTAGTACCACTCAAACTTAGAAATAGGACTCTCAACAACTCTAAAAAAATTTCTAGAAGTTTCTATTAACATTGAGATTTTTCATACATATAGAGAATGTTACTATCTTTGAAGATGTCAAATAAAATCTTTACTTCAGTGTAAAAAAACATTTTAATGCAAGTCAAACATTTTCACACATTTTGTGCAAGCGGAGAAAAAAGCTTCATATTTTTTACATAAAACCTAGAGATCTTCATAATTTTCACTTTTTATTTTTTCAACAACAATATGTTGTGACAACCTACATATTGACTATTTGGATTTTCATTCTAAAAGATATTAAGTTCACAAAAAAGTATAACATGAGTTGACAATTTTTGAACCTCTACTCTTTGCATACTTGTTTCTTTTAATATGCTACAGCCTTTTTCTTCCTCTAAATGTTGGTGTATAGGGAACTAACACCATGGTTAACACAATGGTAAGAGAATTAGACCTTGTGTAGTGCAAAAATTTGATACCAAGTGAAATCAAAGTCTGCTGATCCACTCAAGGCACATAAGAAAATGAACCATTTTCTTGACTTCAAACACTATAATCTTTCAATCCTTGCGGTCAAAGTTTATGAAATATTGTGAGTATGCTACTAAGTTGTTATTGAGATTCTATGGTCAAAACTAAAAATACAAGGTTTTGTTTCTTTCCTTATTCATTGCACCAGAATCAACAATTTTGAAGTATTTTGGATCTAAAATTGTCACGGTCCTTTAGGAGTCAAGCATAATGGAAAGAGAAAGTTCCATATTGCTAACCCATGTCCGGTGGGCATGAACTTGGTGGTGGTACAAACAGACACTTTATTCACTCCGGCCTCCTCCCAGAGACCGGAGTTCTTCTTCTTTGGAGAGAAGAAAGAATTTTACATCATTTTTTAGTAATAGCCAATAGAATTGCAATTTCAACCTAAGTGATTTTTCATGTTTTTGATGAAATGTGAAATAGTTGTGAATTTTCAAAGTGCGTTCTCATGTTTAGGCGGTGGCTGCCAATAGGTACTTTCCATAAATACCAATCAAAAGTAAGGGGTCTCAACTGATAGTGAACCTCTGCAAATGGGTGCAAGGTTGTCATAACGGACGGGTTGAGGTGATCGGACGGGACAACCGGACGGGCGGACGGTTCGGACGGATTGCTTGAAGTGCATCCAATAATTTTTTTCAAGTAAGAAACTTTTACTGTGAAAGACACGTCACATTCAAACGTGTCACGCCACGGTGGCGCTAGGGCGGGGACGCCCCCCTGGGGGCGGGGACGTCCCCGCCCCTCATGTAGGCGTCCCCGCCCCTGCACCATTCACCTAGGGGACCTTAATGTCTGGAAGCAAAATATGTTTATTACATTAAATCATTTCACGATATAACAATAATTCCCTAGTGCCGATATTACTTGCCGATATTACTTGATTTCATACTTCCAAACCAAGTAATATCGGCACTAGTTATCTAAGAAACCTTTTACTCTCCTAACTTCTTCTATGAATTATCAAAACTCTCTTGATTTTGCATACATATACGTAGTTACTTTTCTTGTCCCTTAATTTTTCAAACGACCCGATCTGTGCACTCCTTCGGTGGACGGGCCACCCATAACCGCTGTCGTACCCCAAATTTCAATTTTTTTGTAATTAGTTACTTAGGAAGTGTATCACCGTACCACCTTATTAAGTTTAGAGGAAAGTAGATACCTAGTAATGGCTCTTAGGGAGAATTAGGATAGGAAAGGAATAGGACCCTAGGGACGTGCTAAAAGGGATAAGTGGTGGTTTAACACTGGATCCTAACATCCTTGTCAAACGGGTGGATCGAGAGCTCGGAGGGGCTTTGCCCCAAGGAAGCTCCACCGGCACCAACAAGGAAGGTCAACCGGCATCGACAAGGAAACCCCACCGGCAACGGCAAGGAAACCCCCCAAGACCCTAGTATAAGGAACCGGTCATGGGAGAGCTCTATACCACACAAAGCAAGCGGCTTAGGTAGCTCCGAGCTGGGCTAGAGAGGTAGCTCCGAGATGGACAGGGGAGGTAGCTCCGAGCGGGACTAGCTGACGACCAAGGCCAGCAGTGGAGGAGCATCACGATCAAGGCCAGCAGTGGAGGATCTCATGAGGAGCAAGGCCAGCAGCCGTGGAGGAGCATCACGATCAAGGCCAACAGTGGAGGATCTCACGAGGAGCAAGGCCAGCAGGGTAAGCACACTCACACCCCACGGGTAGCTCCGAGCACACTCACACCCCACGGGTAGCTCCGAGCTGGACTAGAGAGGTAGCTCCGAGCTGGATAGGGGAGGTAGCTCCGAGCGGGACTAGCTCACGACCAAGGCCAACAGTGGAGGAGCATCACGACCAAGGCCAGCAGTGGAGTATCTTATGAGGAGCAAGGCCAGCAGCCGTGGAGGAGCATCATGATCAAGGCCAGCAGTGGAGGATCTCACGAGGAGCAAGGCCAGCAGGGTAAGCACACTCACATCCCACGGGTAGCTCTGAGCACACTCACACCCCACGGGTAGCTCCGAGCTGGACTAGAGAGGTAGCTCCGAGCTGGACAGGGGAGGTAGCTCCGAGCGGGACTAGCTCACGACCAAGGCCAATAGTGGAGGAGCATCACGATCAAGGCCAGCCGTGGAGGAGCATCACGACGAAGGCCAGCAGTGGAGGATCTCATGAGGAGCAAGGCTAGCAGCCGTGGAGGAGCATCACGATCAAGGCCAGTAGTGGAGGATCTCACGAGGAGCAAGGCCAGCAGGGTAAGCACACTCACACCCCACGGGTAGCTCCGAGCACACTCACTCCCCACAGGTAGCTCCGAGCTGGACTAGAGAGGTAGCTCCGAGCTGGACAGGAGAGGTAGCTCCGAGCTGGACAGGGGAGGTAGCTCCGAGCGGGACTAGCTCACGACCAAGGCCAGCCGTGGAGGAGCATCACGACCAAGGCCAGCAGTGGAGGATCTCACGAGGAGCAAGGCCAGCAGGGTAAGCACACTCACACCCCACGGGTAGGCCCGAGCACACACAGCCGAGGGAGAAGGTCCACACCAGATTCACCATGGCCTCCACCACAAGAGACATCTCACCCGTCTTTCCAAGGGATCCACTTAAACTCACGGAATTAAAGGAGGATCTTCTTCGGATGGGTTGTCTCTCGCTCCTCGACTTTTGCTGGAGTTTTTGTGTGGATTCCACGGTGCAGGAGCTACGACAAGACCCGCTACCAAAGCCCGAGGGGAGTAGCATACGAGCTTGCCCGGACCGTTGGACCATGGGAAGATGGCAAGAGGTGTACGGTTTCCCGCGACAGGGGGCGGGTTTCACGAGTTTGAAGGAGGAATATGCGAAGGGACTCTTTGGTACTAAGGATGCTAAGAATGGCTATGCATTGCAAGATTGCCAAGACCCTCGGGCGAAGAGAGTGTTCGCGTTCCTCGTACCCATCTTGCACCCGGAGAAGCCCACCCGAGTCACGATCACTATGGCTAACACCTTGTATGGTGCTTATTTGGAATAGCAAATGGTGAATTGGGCTCTTATCATGAAGGAGGTAGTGATGAGATTGACGAAGAGCGTCAATAGCACAAGGCGCTCTCCCATTTGCCCTTACCTCATCCACCTCTATCACCACTTCAAGGAGACTACTCCAGAGGAAGCCATGGCGTACGGCACGCAATTGATGATGAAGAAGTTGGAGGGGATGGAGTCCGAGTCCGAACCCGGATCAGAAGGAGGGAGTAGGTCATCGCAATCAAAGGGAGAAGCACCCCCACCTCCCAAGCGCCAACGACCGAGCCATGGAGGAGCACCTTCCACCCGAACTCGAGCTACTGCCCGGGCAGCCGCTACGGGATTGGCTCAACTCGGAGGGAAGTCTTACCGTGCCTCCAAGTTGGTAGAGGCTCTTCGAGTGTATGTGGATGATGTGGACAAGACCTTGGGGCAGTTGGGTAGTCTTCTCGGCAATACCTCTTACCAAGGACTGGTTACGGCGGCCAACGAGAAGATGGGAGGAGTTGGTGACCTCCGCCTTATGGAACAGAAGGTGAACCGACTCACCTTGGAGGTGACCAAGATGAAGAGCCGGGCGTTGGAGGCAAAACGGAGTTGCAAGGAGGCTCTCCCTTAAGCCAATGCCTCGACCGCGGCATTGCAACAAGTGGAGGAGGCCTTACACGTCCCGGAGGAGGCAGTGATGAAGGCGAAGATGTTTGACGCAAGGTTGGAGAGGGATGGCCACATTTCCAGCAAGAAGGTGATCGCTTTCATGATGGAGCAAACCGTGAAGATCGAGGAGGCATATGCCAACATGAGGTTGTTGGTGAGCAACCTCACCCATATCCTACCCCAGTTTGTGGAGGATTCGGACAAGGATGATGACTCGGGTTCGGATGCAGATTCGGAGAAGGGTGACCAAGGACTTCCGCCGGGCAAGGAAGTGATTGACCTCGATAGTCATGTCCTTCCTTCTCGAATTCCCCCTGTGGGCGTTACCGTTTGTCCTTCTCCTTTAGATCTCACCACGCAGGTACAAAGTGGAAGGAAGGATAGCTTGGGTGCTCCGATGGAGCCTCCACGCGCGACTCTCCTCCGACAGTTTTCCCTTGGTGACCCCGTTCGTGCAACACCGACTGTTACTCCTTTGCAGGGTATGTCTCCGTTTGGGAAGACCACGAGTGAGAATTCGGCTTACTTGCACCTTCTAGTACGGGCTAAGGTCAAGTTGGCACACACCTCCGAACCGGAGACCTTCATGGGGACTTCGAGCCTCGTACCAACCCTTCTGCCCCGAACCAAGCCCCACCAAAGCACGACTTCCGTGCTACTCACTCTGGGTGGCCTGGGTGCCTCCGTGACTTCAATGGAGGCCTTGCCGAGGACATCCATGGCTGGATCGGCACCCTCTTCATCAACGGATCTGTTATCACCACTTGTGACACTCGCAAAGGCTGCGGCGCACCCGACTTCCAACAAAAGTTCGAAGAAGCGGAAGAGGAGGGAAGAGAAGAGAAGACTTGAGGAGTTGGCCCAGAAGTAGGGTAAGAATCTTAGTTGATAGGTCATTGTTCATTCGCGCACTAGGCCCCGCGTTGACTTTGGAATTTGACTTGGCTTTGCCTTGGGTTTTGTGTAATAAGTGACCTCTGACGGTGCACATTGTGGGGAGTGGCAGCACCGCCGCCAAGAGTAGTTAATGTCACCATTTTTAGTTAGAAGGTATCGTTGGGATTGGACTCTTGTGTGAGTCCTTCGCGGTATAAGAGAGGAGTCTCGTGGCCTCTCTCTTCACTGCTTGATGTGTGTATCTGCTTTCAGTTTAATTCTAAACCTACGCTCTGAGAAGACCTTCGATGGTTGGAGAGCTCGGATTGCATACATGACTGTGAGTGCCATTTCAAGTAGTCCACTCCTTAAGTCTATACTAACTGTCTAATCATTGTTTCCTTGTTCCATCAAGTAGATTAGTCGGGGTGGATGGGAATAAGAGGTGAGGTGAGAAGATAGTTAGTAGGGACGTGACTCCAACTCTAATCATACAGTTGTTTCCTTGTTCCATCAAGTAGATTAGTAGGGGTGGATGGGAATAACATGTGAGATTGTATGTGTCTAGAAGAGGATGAGGGGGGAGTGACGGATGTGAAAAGGGTCCTAACGAGTCTTGACTGACCTTCCGGCGTACCGATTGGTGTCGGTTGTGAAGGCTCGTACCAATCCCTGAAATATCCTACCGCCAGCTGCAGCTGAAGTGGAAGGAGACTGAGAGGAGGACGGATAGTGGGCGGGTAGGCCCCTAGCTCACTTACATTACGCCGCTCGCAGCCTTGGAAACATGGGTCTAACACCTCTTCGGGGGGGAATCTCAGTGACACCATAACCATCCAAGTGAGTGAGTAGAGTTAGAAGGAGAGAATGGGAGGTAGAGTAGCTGTTACTTGTGTCAAACACTAAAATCTCTGCGAGTCCACGGACTACCATCCGTGGTGATATAATCTGTATCCGGGTACTCGTGTACCCCGGATGTCTATAGTGTGTATAGCTGTAACGATAACCCCCTCCCTTAACCGTAACTAAGTTGAGGTAGGTCCTTACCCGAAGGTCCCTACCTTCTGACGAGGTAGGTCCCTACCCGAAGGTCCCTACCTTCCGACGAGGTAGGTCCCTACCCGAATGTCCCTACCTTCCGACGAGGTAGGTCCCTACCCGAAGGTCCCTACCTTCCGACGAGGTAGGTCCTTACCCAAAGGTCCCTATCTTCCGATGAGGTAGGTCCTTATCCGAAGGTCCCTACCTTCCGACGAGGTAGGTCCTTACCCGGGGGAAACACTCGTACGGAGCGCGAGATGGTGGCTGAAGATAACGCTCCGGCGTTGTAATCTAACCCTTTTCCTTTCTTTCTTTTGATGTAATTATTGTGATATAGGTAACCTGGTGAACATATAGATGAGTTGTTAGTTGTTGTAGTTCTCGGTGATTCTTTGTGGGAACGATTACCTTAAGGGTATCTTCGTGTTAAGATGTGAATAGTTGCCAACACGTACTACGACAACCGCATCTCGAAGGACGACATCATCATCATCTGGTGCCTCATCGCAAACTGGACGGTTGTCATCATCAGCACCTTCATCGCTCTCATCTTCGTATTCTCCATTGCTACCATCCGTAGTCCAAAAGCCCTCTACTTCAGAGTTGTCATTGCCAAGCTCTATGATTGTATCACCATCGCAACGCGAGTGTCTAAATATCTTTTGTCGATGTACGTGAGGATCATCGCCGTCAGAATTTATGGTTCAGCGGCTGGTAGGACGAACTGCTCGATTCGGATACACAAACGTCGGAGTTGTTGAAGAGCATGCTGAAACATACGTTTTCAAAAACGGTTGTACAACCACGTTCGGATCTCGTGCCCCTATTCCAAGGAGGGGATGTCTATGAAGCCTTGAGGATGATGTTTTGTCGTTGTTTCTTCCTCCACGGCCTCTAGCCGCTCCATGGCCTCTAGACCCTCCACGAGCATTAGTCCTTCCACTGGGTTGTTGATATTGACCCATTGGATGAATTGGCCTCGCTCTAGCGGCCAAAGGGGGTCTGCTATTTCTGGCAGTAGTAGCGGAAGTGTTTAGACCCGTCCCCTCTACGCCTACACTTTGTTGAAAGGTCCATACATGGCATTTGCCATTCTAGGAGAAGAAAAATTCCGGGAAGGTGGCGTTGGTGTATTCTAGTCATTAATAACAGTAGGCAACACCACAACCGGGGATAGTTGTGGCTCAAGGTCCTCTATGAATGCAAAAGCATCAGAGGGGTCTACATATTTCGGGTCAAAACGCTCTATTGTTGACGGCATCTCCATTTTCACCTCCATAATTTGATGGGGAATTGTCATCGTCGCGAACATTCCCAACATTTCGCCCTCCGTTTGAGGCTCTTCAAGGTTGGTCACATTTGGGATGTCGCTCTCTGAGGAAGTAGACAAAGGATGCACTTTATGAATGCCCTCATTTTGAGGAAGATGAGGCGAAGGACTACGACGAGGACTTCGATTCCAAGGTCCCCAACGACCTTGAGCCAATTCTTCTTCCACGGCGTCATTATCTCCATAATAGTTTCTTGTTTCCTCAAGGTGATCGGCGCCTTCCGCCCAAAGATTAGGGTTCCCCCGGTACTCTAGCGGAGAGCGGGGAGCTTCCATATTGTGCTTCTCCTCTTCCTTGGCTATCAACACATCAAATTCACGATTAGGTTCATCTGGGACCGGCCCCAGGGCATCTGGGTCGGAATCCTCTGAGTGAATATTCGCATCATACCATCGAACGGGATCGCCCCCTGGTCTTTGTTGAAGCTTTGTCTAACGGATGTTAGATGCCTGAGTAGGGCCATATGGTCATGTGCCCTCCTCGTACTATGTTAACTCATATTGGACGACGTCATAAGAGATGTCCAATACAGCCATCATTTTGCGAACAACCCGATTCAATGCTCTTTGTGCGATTCCGTCAGCCCTAAGCGCCACATTATCCTTGAGGTACGGATTAAAAAGAGCGACGGCGTAGTGAACATCGCTAGAAACCATTTGCCACCGGGCATCAAAAGATTGCCCAAGAGTGGATGCTATGTCAGCTTGTAGAGTAAAGGGTGACTCTCTCAAAGAGTACACGTGTTCTCGCAAATTATGCATCACGAGCCACGCATGACCCATGGTTGGTTTGTGGCCATCAAACATACGCAATGCCTTCAAAACATCCCCAGTCATGTGCACGTAATTATGACATCGTTGCCAAAAGGCCACATCTTCGATGGTTAACACCACATTGCACGAAGCGGTTGTTGCTTGCTCTCCATTCTAATTAGTCCGTAGGATTGCAAAGTAGTTTACAACACGGGGGTGGTCTTTCAACTGCTCCAACACTCCTTTGAGTCTCACCAATCGATCCAAGATAAGGAAATTACAAGCATAGCGGGTTTCACTTTGTAAAGCCAAAATGACAAAAATAGTTTTTTCCCAAAAATTAAGTGTAAAAAAGGTTGTAGATATATGGAGAATTAAATAATTAATGATTAAGTTTACACTAAGTAGTTAATTAATTGGAAAGTACCTATTCATATCCAAGAATTAGGAAATAATGGGAAAAGGGTTGAACTCACAGCCTTTGGGTAGGGTGTACCTTTTCATGAATAGATATGAAGAGATGTGAAGATTTAGTGGAATTAATCTTAATGGTTAATACTAGGGAAAATCTCTTGCCAAGAGGTGTACCTCTTGGATGTTGAGTAGAATGACTAGCTTGAATTTTTAGCATTCTTTGCCATTACCATAGAAATTCCTTAGAGGAAGATTGGAGTAAGCCCTAGCTTTAGGTGAAAAAGCTAGTTGATAACTCTTAATGTTGTAAGAGTATTTAATTTTATACATGAATATATAATAATTATTGAATTTGCATATGTAGAGTCTTGTGTGTGACTTGAGTCATATGTATAATTGTAATAATATGTGATCTTCATTGAATAAATTTGACATTGTGTTGTATATATACAATTGCATGCATTAGGTATTAATTGTGGATAAAATTCCTATGCATGAATGCATTGTATACTTATTCTTCATGGAATGAGTTAGGTAAATACCCTAACTACTAAGGTCGTGTGTGTGACCTTGTGTGTGTTAGAGCATTAACCATGAGTGAAGATTAATGGAGATAATGTGAAATTAAGTGGCTTAATGCATAAGGAGTGTAGTGCATAAGTACTTAATAAGATCTCAAGTGTGAGTGAGCATAACTTGAGCATCATAAGAATAAGAGTAGAGTTCTTATTCATGTTAATGCAATTTATGCAATAAACATCAAGAGTGGCATACCTTGATGCATGGCAAAGAGTGTCATATTATGCATACAAAGAATTAGCATTAAGTCTAGCCTTAGAAGAAGGGATTCTTTAAGGTAGGCTAAGTTGTGAGTATTTAAAAGAATCTATCATAAGAGAGAAAATATGGTACAAATCCTTAAAGAAGACTTAAGAAAAGAACATAGAAACTTAAGAATCTTAAGTCCAAGTTTGGATAACATAAGCTTATGAAGATTAAGACCTCAAGTACCATGAGATCCTTAAGTTTAAAGGCTTGGACTTAAAGGTGTGTATGGGTGAGAACATGGGACATCATTTGTATTCAGCGAGATGCACTTCCTGATTTGGTAGTCTTAAGACGGAAACTTAAGAACATTGTAGGCTGAATTGGTCTAGACTGTGTAGGTTCTTAAGGATCAGTCCTAAGTAAGTGTGTGAGTGCTTAAGAACTAAGGGCCAGAGGCTATGTTCTTAAGAACATGGAGTCCACCGAGACTGAAGTCATAAGTAAAAGTCAGAGATCTTAAAGACTAAGTGGTAGGATTAAATATAGAACACCGTAGTCTTAAAGGGTTAATTGTGGATAAGTGAACTTAAGTCAAGACTTAAGCTGTGAACTTCTAAGACTTAAGTTAACTTGTGTGTGTGATATCTGAGACTAACCCTTGTCTTAAGTACGTGATCACGTGGAACGAGTGGACGGACGTGAAAAGTGGAGCGATTTGTATGAGGTAAGAATTTGAATTCTTAAAGGCTATAATTAAGGAACCAATGCAATGAGACTTAATGGAATCTTCCACTAGCCCAGTGTGGCAAGTGTTTAAGGATTAGTGGCATAAGCACAATCTTAAAAGGATTAATGTTCCTTCTTAAGGCACGAGAGATCCTTTGGGGTTATACTTTGTGGATGGATCCCTTAAGAGTGATGCTAACAGCCGTAATTTCCTAAAGATAGATAGATAACCTTAAGAATTAACCGAGAAGATAGCTTTATCTACACAATTAAACTTCAATTATTTAAAACTAAGCGTATGATCATCCCCGTAACGAATCCTATAAGGTGTGGATACACTTGGGTGTTTTTTTAGAGTGGTGAAAAACCACTCTACATTTTTTTTGGCGACCATGCTGGGGACAATACCGTCAAGTTTTTAAGTATTTTTTAATTTAAGAAAGTTGTCGGACTTAGGCCAATTACTTAAGTAATCTATCATGGCATTTAGTTTTGTGTGAATTTATAAACTTTGGAATTACTGAAAAAAATTATTAAATTTTTTATTAAAAATAAAATAAAATAAAATAACTTTTAGTAAAGAGTGAAGACATGTTGTTACAACATGTCTACTTTTCCATGGGAGGTTTCTGAAGAAGCTTTGAGTGACTTCTTCAGTGGTCCATATTTGTTTAGCGCCCTTTATCGTGTCTATAGAGGTGCATATTACGGACAAGGATTCCTATTTTATGGGGCTCACCCAAAAATTGATCAATCATTTAATGAAAAATTTGAACAACTACCCTTAGAAATTAAACAATTAATTTTAAACAAAGTGTGGAGTAAGGGCGAGGGTTTCAATGAAGTAATTGTTAAGAAAAAGACATTGTACTTAAAATATCAATTGCACTACCTTTTTGCCCAATATGGTAGATTAAAACTTCAAACACAACCATTGATTTCTAAAGGCATTGGGGCTTGGAACGGATACAAGTTTAATAGGGAAATTTATATCTTTGCTTATAGTAAACAAAACTTTGAGAGCAAAGTATTTTTTCCTGACTTCTTATCTAAAGATCCAGAAGTTCCCATTAGTGTAGCCTTTGATTTATTATGTATTTAAAAAATGAGTTCCTCAAATGAAACTTTTAAGGAAGAACGGACAAGGTTGAAAGGATTATTAATAATTAATTCTAAAATTCAATACAATGAGGGTAAATTATTTAGACTTTTGGGGACAGAAATAGAACGTATTAAAGAAAACAACCAACATTCCATTAATAGGAAAAAAAATCAATACTTTCTTACAAAAATTCAATTATCCAAGAGAATTAATAATAGAACCATTGTCACGAGAATTTAAGATAGAATAATTTATACTAACTGATTGGCGTCACTATTGTTTCCTGAATGGAGCAAATGAGAAAAATTGAATGCCTTGATTCTGAAAGTGAAAGAAATAAATCCCTTAAATTCTTGTATGCAAGAATAAATTACTATGAAAATTTTATTAGTTATGATAGGAAATATTCAGAAATAGTAGAAACTGAAATAGGTAAATTAATTGAACAAGCAAAAGAGTCGTTGAGTGAACTTGAGATAGGGGAATTGTTGACATATTTGGGTTATCCTATAAATAAAGAAAATGAACTAAACCCGTCTATGGAAGCTCTACCTTTGTTCAAATTAAAACTCTTTATAGTTTCTTGAAATACCAACAAATACCCCAATGACAAAATGAACCAAGAGAGTGATCCTCTATGTACCCCAGTTAATGGTGGAAAAATAATTAGAAGATTAATCACTTCAATTTGTGCGTACCACCGTATAGGTCCTTATAATGGGGAATATTTGAAAATGGCCGAAAATGAGATAGACCTTTTAATAGGTATAGCCATTGAATCGTTGGGAGAAAATGAAATGGGAGCCCTATTAACTATGTATAAGTATCCAAGAAACATTGCATGGGAAGTTGAGGGAATGAATCTTACGGAGGAAGCTATTTATCTTTGCTTAAATTAAAGATCTAAAAAATAAATTAAAAATTAGGATAAAAATAAAAAATCTATGGGGATTACTAATGTCAAGAAAAGACAAAGACAAAAGAGAAAAATAAAAAGTTGAGAGAGCTCAACATTATAAGAAAAAGGCAGAGAGGAAACAACCATCCATAGTGTTAGGAATACATAATCCTACCTTTAACACTGTTACAACTCATTCTCCCTTCAAACTAGATGATGAAACAGAAAAAGCCTTAGAAAAGGCATTGAGACAAACTAAAAGGGAGAAAACACATAAGATACTGCCCGATCCTCCAAATTCTCCTCAGTCAGAATCAAAGACAACACAGTTTATCCCAGAAGAGTTAGTACTCGAAGCCTTAAAAAATCATAGAAAGGAATATGTAGGAAAAATAAAAAATAAAAAATACACCACTCACTCTTGTTGTTCTAATAGCCCAAAAGAAGTAAATTGGGAGAGCCAAAGCGAGTAAGCTTGGTCTAATTCCTTAGAAAATGAAGAATCCTCAGAAGAGAGAGAAGTAGATGAAAAACTTGTTAATACTAACGCTCAACAACTTGATGAATTAGAGCAATTGTTTAGAACCCCCATACCACACTCTTTAACAATAAATCATATCTACGAAGTAGGTAACTCCTCAAACCAAACAGACTTTGAGACTCCCTATCCAAGTTCTATTGCCCAAAAATTTGAGTCAAAATTGGAAACACCAATATTTACTCACACTGAAGCAAAAGTATCTATTGACTATTTTCTTAATGACAAACCATCGGAAAATTAAGAAAAAAAACACGAGTTTTGTAAGGAATTGTTAGAAGCATTTAGCCCAATTCTTAGACTTACTACCTTAAACTTTGACATACAAGAAGAGATTGACCAATCTAGTGTGGAAGAAAAGGAAATTAAGTATAATCATATTAAAGAGGAAGAGTTAGACGTAGGTGGACAAAGTGAGTCTAAAGGAGGTGAAAGTATATTTAACAGTGAGAGTAAAGAAGAAGAGCACTCAGAACCACCAGTTCAAGAAGAGAGTCCAGCTGGACATTCCTCACGTACTTCTGGGAGGACTTCTCCTTCTAATGCTTCTTCTGTTAATTCTACCTCTAGCACGTACTCATTATCCTCACCACCTTCAACCCCTCCTACTTCTGACGACCCTTTGGTTGATCCCATTGCTATGGCGCATCATAGGATGCTTAATATAGCTCATTTCCCATATTTAATGGTGATTTAGGAAAAGATCCAGATTCCTACTTGGAAAGATTCCAAGTAGTAGCAATACCTAATAATTTAGCAATTGATAAGTATATCACTAGTTTTCCTGGTAATTTACTAGGGGAAGCTCAGCGGTGGTATGCAACATTAAATCCTCAACCAACTGATTGAGATGCTTTTAAAGATGCATTTTTTACTAGGTTTAGACTCGAGTCTTATCATAATGCTTTGCAGGATCAGTTGCAAAGTTTTCAAATGTATCCGACTGAAACTATAGCCGGATATTATACTCGGCTTAGAAACTTATTGAATAGATGGCGAGATCATAATATGCCAAAAGCATGGATCACTAATACCTTCACCGGAGGTTTATTAGATCCTATGTGTATATACCAAGTTAAACTTTCCAACCCGGTAATTTTAACTACAGCATATGAAGTTGCTAGAAATTAGGAAGCTACTATGCAACAATCTAACATGTTGTTACAGACAAAAATGACTCCATATCATGATCCATATCTTTTACTTGTATCTACTCATTATGAAATGGATAATAGTGGAAGAGATTATTATCTTAGGTCAATATCTAGTCAACCCCAATTAACTATTCAAGGACCACCTCATCCTAGAGAGCAATAATTTGCGTTGATGCCTCCAAGTCATGAGGAAATGAGCTACAAGCCTTACAAAAACAATTTAAGGAATTGTCAGTCCAAGTTAATGAAGATAGAAATAAGAGACCTAAGGCTACTAATCAACGAACTAACATTTGGTGTAGTAATTGTAAGGGACATGGACACTTGGACACCGAGTGTAGATATCTTATAGGAGGAATTCATAAACTTAAATGTGCTTATTGTGGTGCAAAGGGCTATGATATAACTACTTGTAGAAATATCAAGGAAGTTTAGGTGTTGGTACATGAACAACCTTCTCAAAATAATAACCAAAAACAACCTTAGAGAATTACATCCAAATAACCTTTTACCAGACCAGGGAACAATAATAACCATCCAAGAGGATATAATGGTTATAGTCAACACCAAGTTTGGAGAGGACCTACCCAAGATAGAAACAAAGAAGCAGTATGTTATAGATGTGGAGAGCCATGTCATTATTCTAGGAAATGCACAAATGCACGCCAGCAAGTTGGTTTTAATCCCTTGTGTGGGAGATGTGGGCAAATGGGGCATGTTTCTACCTTTTGCACAGCCATAATTATTGAGTTTCCTAATGTTAGGAAACAAGTTCAAATTCAAGAAGTAGAGTCTTCTAATACTAGAAATGTTAACTGTATGGCAATTGATACACCTCAAGATGTCTTTATCACTAGATCACAAGCCAAGAAGGCCCATGAAAAAGAACTCATTATTAGTTCAGAGAGTGATTATAGCAAAATAAAACTTAATCTTGTGCTTGCTAAAGATATGCCAAATATTCTAAAATGACCAGAAATTCTTAAACCATCACCACAAATAATAGAGATGACAAGTAGTGATTCTCGGGAAAATCCTACTCAAGTACCTGTAACACCTACTTTGCTAGAGAAAGTTGTATCTATAATTCCAAATGTGGAAAAAACAAGTACTTCCATGAAACCATTGGAACAACCTATTTTTTATAAGCCTTTATAAAAGATCTTGAAAGAATCATAGGTCTTTAAAAAAGAGAAAACATAATAGAATTATGAGGTTAGCAATGGGTATGCATCTATATGATATCCTTACAAATTTAGATAGATTACAGCCTCAAATTTCTTTGAGACAATTACTTGCATTGTCACCTTATTGTAAAAATGAGTTAACATCTCTTCTAATCAGAAAGAGAGCAAAAATACAAGAAGAGGGCAATGTTAAAGAAACTAAACAAAAAACAAATAAGGAAACAAGTAAATCTCAACCCGAAATTGTGAACGTTCATGATATCTCTCTAGATCCCGGTGCACCTACAGTCGATGTAATTATAGATGGAACTTTAATCAATGGAGTCCAAATTGATAGTGGGAGTAGTGTCAACCTTATGAATGTTGACACTATGGAAGAGTTAGGCATAACTAACATAGCGCCTACTCCTATTATTCTACAAATGGTCCATCAAAGTAGAGTCAAACCTTTGGAAAAATTGATACAATAAAATACAATAATTGGTGGAATTGATTATAAAATTGACTATATTGTCTTTAAGGTGAGTGAGTCCATTTCCACATATCATATTCTCCTTGGCAAGCTTTGATTGTCCTTAGCTAAAGCCAAAGACAATTGGAGTAAGGGAACTTTGATGTTTGCAGGAAAAATCATTCTTCCTATATTTCCTGCAAACTATCATGGTGAGACCCAGGATGATTCGGATTGGACTACTTATCCCATCTCAGAATCGGACCCTGAAAACACTAATGTTGTCCAGGACATGCCTACGTTTAAAGGCTTAGGTCCTGGAGAGTGTTTTGTCCCTCCCAGACAAGTCGATGACTCGGACAGAGCTATTGAAACATGGCAAAATGCTCCTATTTTTAATATTACTACTAAAGGAGAATCATATAAGAAACTTCCTTATATATCAGACTGGGATCAGTTGCTAGGTGATAAGAAAATACCTAGTGTTCGTCCTTTAGTAAAAAATACTATAGAAATAAATTTAGGCACTACAGAAGATCCTAAGGCTATTAAAATATATGATGAATTAAGTTCCAAAGAATATGATGAATGGTTGGAATTCTTTAAGAAGGAGAAAGATGCCTTTGCTTGGACTTACAAAGACTTGAAAGGCATACCTCCTGATGTTTGTCAACATCGAATTATCTTAGAAGCGGATGCTAAACCTGTTAGGCAAAGGCAATATAGGATGAATCCAAAGTATTCTCTAATGGTTAAAGAGGAAATTGATAAATTACTGGAATGTAATTTCATTTATCCCGTGCCATTTAGTGAGTGGGTGTCACCTATTGTCATAGTACCTAAAAAGAATGGTAAGATCCGTATTTGTCAGGATTTTAGACAATTGAACAAAGCCACTAAGAAAGATTTTTTTCCTTTACCATTTTCTGATGCAGTCTTAGATGATGTAGCGGGTCATGAGTGTTATTCTTTCCTTGATGGATTCTCAGGTTATAATCAAGTGCAGATTGCCCCAGAAGATAAACCATTGACTACTTTCACTACGGACTGGGGGACTTTTGCATATAATGTCATGCCATTTGGATTGTGCAATGCTCCGGCAACATTCCAAAGAGTTATGACTCAAGCCTTCACAAAATACCTTAGAAAATTTATGGAGATCTTTTTAGATGATTTTTGTGTGTTTGGTTCTAAGAAGGATCATGCATAAAATTTAAAGAAATGTTTTGATCAATGTAGAGAGTATGGCATATCCATAAATGCTGCTAAGTCTAAGTTTGCCACTATATGTGGTAAATTATTAGATCATGTTGTTTCAAAAGACGGAATATCGGTCGACGCAGACAAAGTAGACATTATTCTTAAAATGGAAATACCTAAACATCTAACGGGACTAAGAGGTTTTCTAGGTGCAACAGGTTATTATAGAAAATTTATTTATAAGTTTGTTTTTATAGCAGCACCTTTGAATGTCTTAACAAAACAAATTTTACTACCAGGGGTATGGACAGATGATTGCACTAAAGCTTTTAACAAGTTAAAACGTTGTCTTAGTAAAGCACATGTCCTAATTCCCCCAGATTGGACAAAGTCTTTTGAAGTATATGTTGATGCTTCTAATATGGCGATTGGAAGTGTCTCAAGTCAGAAAAATTCTAAGGTCACGATAGACCAATTTACTTTGCAAGTCGTCAGTTGAGTGCCCTAGGAAGGAATTATTCTATAACTGAATGAGAAGGTCTTGACATGATTTTCTTTGTTCAGAAATATAGACATTATTTATTGGGTTATAAATTCACTTTCCATATTGATCATGATGCTTTGAAGTATATGATCAATAAGCCTCAACTAAGTGGTCGAATTGCAAGGTGGATATTGTTATTACAAGAGTTTGATTTTATCATTAATGTCAGACCAGGGAAAATACATCAAAATGCAGATTTTTTATCACGACTTAGTGAGATTATAAATCCACAGTCCATAGATGATAACTTTCCAGATGCACACATCTTTTCTGTTAAGGAGGGTGTGGAGGTACTTGATGTAATTCCAAAAGAATATGCCGACATCATCTACTATTTAACCAAGGCTACTTTTCCTATTGAATACACTAGCAAAGATAAAATTAAATTAGTCCATCAATCTTTACCATACACTATGATTAGTGGTGTTCTCTATAAGCTAGGTAAAGATGATGTACTTCGGCGATGTGTAAACCCTAGCAAAGTGTCAATGATTTTAGTAGGATGTCATGATGATGTCTGTGGAGGGCATTTTGCGGGTTGGGCTACCGCTCAAAAAGCATTGCGAGCAGGATATTGGTGGCCCACACTTTTTGCCGATGCCACTAATTATATAAAAAAAAATGATCCTTGTCAGCGAGTCGGTAAACCGACAGCCACTAAGGCTATGCCATTAACACCAATTTTAGCACAAATTCCTTTTGAAAAATGGGGAATTGACTTTGTAGGTCCCATTAAACCACCTAGTTGTGAGGGTAAAAAATGCTATATCTTGGTTGCAATAGAATATGTGACTAAGTGGGTAGAGACCCTTGCCACTAAAAATGATGATGTAGACACTGTGGCAAAATTCATTTATGAACATATCATCACTAGATTTCGCTGTCCAGAAGAAATTGAAAGTGATAGAGGGACTCATTATATCAATAATACTATTGAGAAAATGTTGCAAAAATATTTTATTAAGCACCGTAAGTCATCACCCTATCACCCTAGAGCTAATGGACAACCTGAGAAGTCTAATGGTATTCTTTGCAAGATCATCACTAAGACATTACAAGGCAATGCATCTAATTGGGATTATGAGTTGAATAATGCATTATGGGCATATAGATGTACAATAAAAACTACTACTAAAGCAACCCCTTTCCAATTAGTGTATGGATTGGAAGCTATGCTCTCGATAGAAGTGGCATTACCTTCCCTACGCATGGCAATTTCTGAAAGATTAGATGATGAACAATCTTTAAGAGAAAGATTAGATAATCTAGAACGCCTAGATGAAATTAGAGGTCAAGCCTACATGAATATGGAAGCTATACAAAAACAACGGAAAACTTATTATGATAGTAAATTACAACCAAAAATTCTAAAAGAAAATGATTTAGTCTTACTCTATGACAGTAGATTCTAGAAATTTCCAGGGAAATTTAAAATGAGATGGTTTGGATCATACAAAATACTTAAATCTTATCCTAATGGTTCCGTGGAATTACAAGATTTTGCAGGTAACGTACATGCAACACGCTATAATGGCTACAGGCTCAAAAAGTATGTAACTTGAGGGCAAGTTACACTTTAAAGAGGGGGGCTACACCTCTACTTAAGAAAAATCTTAAGAAAAAGTTCTTAAGTAGTCCGGAACGACCCTAAACTACTAAAGGGAAAGTAAAAAATATTGTGTTTTAAGTCATAATTAATTTTTTATCATTCACAAAAACATCACAAAAAACTTTTTTGAGAGAAACCTTGTCATAAGGTATTATTGAAAAAAAAATTAAAAATTAAAAATTAAAAAAAAATTAAAAATAAATATATATATATATATATATATGTAACAAAAAATATATATATTTTTAAGAGCTAAACCATTTTTGCATAAAGGAACAGTGCTTGAGAAGTCATTTCAAGTTAAGTCACAGAATTAAGGTCATAAGTGTGATGTCATTACAGTTGTCTTAAGAACTTAAGTACTCTTAAATACACAAGTGTCTTAAGAACTTAAACTGTCTTAAAGCACTGAAGACGCGTCAGAACTCCAGACGTCTTAAGAATCAGAGGAGACGTCTTAAGACATTAAGTCAGGGATTTGACTCTAAGTTCATTCCAAAGGGTAAAATATGAGACAATAATAGACTTAAGAAGGAGATGCCTTAAGACAGAAGTAAGCCGATGCAAATTATGAAAAATGGAAATAGTTGAAAAAATAAAAATGATGATTGAGTGGGTAGGAAATCTGTGAGAAGCGACCTTGTCATAAAGTGGAGAAATCTCATCATGTCGAAAGATCACCTAGAGTGACATGGAAGGGACAAAAGTAGGCACTTCACTCGAAGAAAATAATTATCAAATCACGTCAAAAAGATCATTACAATGACTTGAAAAACGTGATGATAAGGACGAGTGGGGGCGAGACTTAAAACCAACTAGCAAACTTGATGAGCCGTTAAGAAAACGAGCTGCCAAACTTGGCTATGGCTCATCAGAGGAAATTTACAAATGCATTGTTCAGTCACAGAAGTGGAAGCTGAGAGATCAGTTTGCATTGTTGAGAGTTAAAGTGTGTCGTGAAAAATTGTTGTAAAGTTGTGAGTTTTGAGAAACTCTGTATTCGGGAAGCAAGGCGGCACCAAGAGCAAAGGAAGAAGTCGTCACACTTTTTAGTGGTAAGTTTCTTGGCATAACCGTTGTAACCACTTTGCATATTGGTCTTAAGGCATAAGTATGCACAGATGAAGGGGAATTCTATGAGTGTAGGTGCATGTCTTAAGAGTGATTCTCGCGTGAAGAAGACTGCGAAAACGAAGTAGCCATTGTAGGAAGAAGAATTTTGCTTGTTGTTAAAGACAGGTGCAAGATGGTGAATCTGAATACGTAGATTGACATTGTTTGTAAGAGAATAGAAGACATAGAGGTCAAGATGAGCCAGAAACGGAAGACGAAGAAGGATTTCGAGATCGAACCTTCTCCGCTGAGGGAGTTCCAAGGAAGGTGTATGAGGGCAACCGCAAAAATTTGGAGAAGGCAGGTCTCGTGCAATTTATTGAGCAACAATGGCCGGAGGCGGATCTACCGCGAGTGTTGGCTTACATGCTGGGCTCCAAGCGAGGCGCACAAGACGAATTTTTAATCAATGGTGAAGTGGTTCGCTTCGACGTGGAGGTCGTCCAATAGCATTGTCCGAGTTTGCCAACGACAGGACCTATGTTGGTAGGATGACCTTTGTTAACCAAAGCTGAGCTGAGCCGTGTGTTTGAGAAACCAGAAGACGCCAAAGTGGACAGGGGATATTCAATCAAGAAAGCCAAGGCTTCGTGGAAGGAATGGTTGAAGTTCATCAACCTTCGACTCTTGATGGCTCTGGAAGGAACGGAGGTATTATCGCCCAGCGTACTGGCTGCAGCTTACAAGAGCTGGATGGGAGAGCGACTCAATTGGTCCAAGATCATGTTCGCGCATCTCCGATTGGAGCTGGCAGGGAAGAAGACCCGCCATAGTATCTTCTTTCATGGAACCACTTATTTTTCAGCATTCTGTTCTCCAGTGAGGAAGAGCTTGACTAGAGGAGTACAGGAGGTGGAAGAGGAATCAGGGAGAAGTACCAAGAAGAAGAGATTGCGCAAGATGGTGGCGGAACAGGAGGAAGAAGACGAACTAGAGGAGGCTCCTGAGGCAAAAGAAGAAGTGGGAGAAGAGCACGTGCCAAGTCCGGCAAGGGAGGATATGGAAGAGGAGAGACTAGGATCACCCGAAGCCCCTGCACCAGTGAAGGACAAGGGGAAGAGACCGTTGGTGGACGTGCAGAAGAAGGTGAAGCACCCGATCACCACTGAAGGTATCTTAAGTATTACCTCAGGGCAGGAACCGCATCCACCAGGATCAACGAAGCTGTCCAAGACGCCATCCAAACAAATTGTTACGTATGTTGCTCCCGAGGCTATTGCAATAGAGGACCCTGCAGATGAAGCTCCTATCAAGCGAACAGAGAAGAAATCGCAAGGAACAACCTGCACCAAACGGAGTGAAGTTCGGGAGTTGAGTAAGGAGAATCTCAAATTTATGGTGTTTCAGAAGGATGATCTCGTAGCTCAATATTAAGCCACCAATAAAGATATCTTGTTCGCTAAGGATCAGATGTAGGACTTCCAACGCGAGAAGCTCCAGTTGGAGAAGTCGCTATTGGAAGCAGATCGAGCTAGAGAGCTGCTGGACAAAGAGTGGGGTGAGATCACCATGGAGCAATATCTTTACGCCAAGGTCCGAGCTCACATTCGACTTAAGCGTGCAATCGAGGGAGCGAAGAAGAAAACCGTAGATGTGGCAGAAGCGGTTCAGATGGCCACCTTTATGTGACCACCTCCAGATTATAGACATACGATATGGGGAGGCTTGCCACTACTAGTGACCGGATTGTTGAACAAGCAACGATTCCTTGGTGAGTACGAGAATACGTTTAATAGTGAGGAGGAGGTGCCATTTCCCTCATGGCAAGCCATAGATTGGCTGATAGAGGACTTCGACTTATCACCGCAAATCTGGAGACAATGGGATCAGCTGTATCCTAAGGCATCCCAGACTTGGTCAACGGTACCGCCAGCAGCGATCACGATGAACTACCACCAGTGTGCCTTAAAGGGATATAGGCGTTACAAGTGGGCGCCCTGGAGTAAGCTCGACATGGTACCTTACAACTGGCCGCAGATTCCAGGGAGTTTTTCTTCTCCCTAGGAATGTAGTGATTCCTACCGGGCCTTTTTTGAGATTCATAGAAGACACACGGATCCTGTGTGTTTTCGAGCTGTAGTGTTCTGCAACATCTTATCTCACATGTGTATGCAATACAAGTGCATGGTGAACGTCAACAGGTTTAATGAAACCAAGCCCGAGTTTCACCTATGGACGAAGATGGAGCAGATGCCAAGTCGCCATATGAGAACTTTGGAGTGCATGGTAATTACCAACTTCCTCCATGGTGCAAGCTCGGTGTTTGCCTTGGAGAATTCAAGCAAGCGTCAAGAGCAGCTAGTTGCATGGTTGAATTACCAGAAGGTTGAGTTACCGTTGGGGTTTTGCTCTTACATTAAAAAATTTAAGAATTATGGCATGATAACTTAAAGGGAATTCTTCACAATATCATTTAAAAGATGTGGAAGAGTGATGTCATGTGACCATCTTTTATTCTAAAATGAATAAAGTACATACATAAATATCTATATAGTATATTTATTTATAAAGTACTAGTGGTTGGTGCTTGCTTTGCTATGCATTAACCATACCATTTTAATTTTTATATAAAATCTTCATTCATTTGAATGCAAAGTAAAAATTTCAACAAGACTTCAAATAAAAACTATTTAAATCTGCCTAAAAAAATTCTTACAAATATACATACATTGAACTATTGTATAATATCAACTTTATTCAATTAAGTGTATACAATGATGAATATACATATGCATACATTAGAATGTAGAGGCATCCAAATATAAATAGCAATAATGTTTTAAAAATAATTTGGTTGTATTTAAATTTGTTTCAAATTTGTTTTTGATAATCACAAATTGCAATACACAAATTAGATTTCACACACCCACAAACTCAACGGCTAAATTTTAGAATTGTGTAGTAAACCATGCAGCAATCAATCGTATGGTCAACCGTGCACTGAACTACAGGAACACTACAGTCAACCGTGCAATCATGCAAATAGGAACTGCATAGTCAATGTGCAGTTGACTTTTTCTGGGGCTTATGATTTTAGTAGTATAATGATACTACAAATATATTTGTATATGTAAAATATTTTTAAAATATATATTATAATAAATATATTTTAATATATTTATGTATAATTATAAAAGTTATACTTTTCAAAACATGTATATATACATGTATTTCTTCCAAGGTTCGACCCCTACAATACATTCCTTTATTTTGGCAAAGTCTCAAATTTGTCATGCCTAACTTGGTAGTCTAGTGCAATAATCCTAAAGTTCCATTCCAACGGCTAACTATATTAGACCTACGTACTTTGAGACTCATTTGGGTTGCCATTACCTTAGTCCACCTTGAGTTGAATTCTAATTACCCTAACACTATCTATATGATTAGGTCAGATTCCTATGTTCCACTAGGTTGCAACTCTAAGGTGGCTTTTTCACCACAACTCAAATACATGGGGGTAATGACAAGTTTTGTCCAATTTAGAGCTTATTATCCCTTTTGTGAGGTAAGAAAAACCCCCCCTAGTGGAGAGCCCTTTTTACCGACAAATCCTAATTACTTAGGGTTCAACTTTAAAGAGCCACACATGCCAATCCAAACCTCACACTATGATATTCTTGAGGTTGGAGGTGGTTTTAAGTTATTTGGACAAGTTAGGATTTGTAAATGAGCTAAAATTAACTAGTTAGCTTAGATTTAACCTTAAATAACTTCACTTAATCCTATTTAGTTGACTAAATTCGACCCTAACTTGTGCTATCTAAATTAGGCCAGCTGAAATTAATCAATTAATTATATTTTAATATTTAGTTTTATTAAATCAAATCATTAATAAATTATTACTATTATTCTTTTCCTTTTTCTTTCCATAAAACTGCTGTCTTCTTTTCTTTTACATCCTTTCTTTTTCTCTACTCTTTTTTATTATTATTATTATTATTATTATTATTTTCTCTCTTCATCTTTTAGGTTTCTTTTAGTTATCAACCTCAAATATGACAACCCTAAAGCATAACATAAAACCATTGATAAAAACCATGACATTCCATAAAAGCATCACGAGTTTAGAAATTTACACTTGCAAAGGAGGCAGCAAACCCTCTAGCACTAAAACACACGCCACATTTTTTTTGTAGCTCCCAATGATATAAAAAATGTTTAGTTTCAAAAAGTCTCTAAAGTTGCTGCTTCCATAAACCATTGTCCACTGACCTCCTCGCACATGATCGGTCACCACTCCTTTTTCTTTATTTCAAACAATTTGAATCATGGCCACAATAGAGGGGACTTCACTAGGCTTCAGCTCCCATAAAAATTAAGTCAAAAGCTCTTACCACTTAAAAGATATGGAGCTCCAAAGTTGTTGCTCTCTAGATCTTGCGGCAGCTGACCTCCTCTCGCTTGATCGGTTGCCTCTCCTTTCTCCTCGCTTGGAATCTAGTGTGTGATATGCCGTTGGAAAGTGGACTTGAAGGCGCTCCTTGCCTTCAAATCTCAGCCCCAAACTCTTGATCGTTTGAGAGATCTTGCCCTTCAAAGTTGCTGCTCCAAACTTATGAGGCAGCCGACCCCACTTCTACTTCGATGGCTACAACTTCCTTAACATTTATCCAAATTATTTTAGTTTTAATCCACCGGTTGAGAGTTTTATTAACCGGTAAATTTTAGTGTTTTATTGAATAAAACTAAATATTACTTACAAATGGCGAATTGCCCTTGGACCCTAGGATCCTTTAGTAATGCCAATCAATCCACAAAACTCAATAATGTACTTCTCCTCATTTGTGTACCCTTAACCCCTAAATTCCCAAGAGTCCCCCGAGGGGATCCTTGGGAATTTAGAGGTTAAAATAAATTTGCTCCAAATACAGGACATTGTGACATCAAAAGTGGGGTACCACAGTGTACTTATACCCATAATGAAGACTTGAATTTCCATTGTAAGAAGGGTATAGAAGTGGGTGGTTTAGATCAATTGGTGAGATAGGAATGAAAAAAGAATATACGAAAGGGAAATTGATGAAAATGAATGGATGACGAATGAAGAAGGAACGAAAAATCCTTGGGTCGATAGGAGGGCCACGCGCGTGACGACCGAGGTGGATCGTGTGCCACTACAAGTAGAAGCCTGTGTCGCGCCTTTGAACATAGAAAGTTCCACTTGGTCTGAGGCTGCGCGACCTCAGTTGCATGCCCAAAACGACCATTCAATGCCAAAACGACCATTCAATGTCGTCCCAGGTACCCCGGGGAAGATTCCCGTTACCCTGGGAAAGATGCCATGTACCCCGGGGAAGATTCTCCTGACCCAGCACAGTTGCCGGATATCTCGAGGTGTGCATCTCCCTACGGATATCAACCTGTATTCGTATGCATATGGTAGTATTCGTACAGAATACTTGCTGCCCGTTTGGACCCGTATCTCACGAACCACATATCTCACGAGCAAGGATAATTACATCACACAAATAAATCGACTGCACACCAACACTCAGGACTCCAGAACTTGACATCCAAATGCTTCCCTCTCCACCAATCACACCAATGAAAATGTCTTTCAATTCAGACACAATAAAATTAAGCAGCTCCCAAGACCGCTTGAATTGCTTAATTCAACGCATTAATCAATGACGTCCTCAACCGCGATTCACCTCTCCGACACTTCCGATCCCAGTCACCACTTCCAAACACCGAAACGCACAAGTAATCACCGCACAATTTAAAAGAAAAAAAGAAAAAATACAAAGAATCCTTCCAGAATTGCAAAATATCGCAAATCATCACATCTCCATGGTCCAACGCGCGCTCGAAGCTCACTCCTGCAAATTTCCGCGCTCTTCACGTCTCCGGACTCTCACACGAAACCCTAGCCCCGCTCTCAATGCGTTGGAACGGGATCCAAGACTCACGAGAATGAAGCTGTTGTTGCAACCGGGTTGCGACGGTGTGTCCACATCGTCGTGCGTGATCTCGTTGTCGCCCCGGCACACATGCGCCGACAAAATCGCCACCACCAGGATCTACGCAAAGCTCCCGAAGCAGCACCTCCGCAACGCCATGGCCGCAAAAATCCTTCTTCCAAACCGCTCTCGTCGTCGTCTACGCTCCACCTTCGCCCGCCTCCATCCCCTGGTCGCAATCCACTCCAACGCGAGTTCCCTTTCTTGGTTTCAACGTGGACCAGAGCTGGACAAGCTCATGTTGCAGAAACCCAAGACACCTCAGAAGAGTTTGACGAACTTGAAGTCCATGAGATCTACGCAACAGAGGTAATGAACTATCCTTCTTCAGAAAACTGGTTCTTGGATAGTGGAACAAGTACGCATGTGACGGGCAACAAGGGACTATTATCAAACATCAGGAATGGACCAAATTCTCAGATCACTATTGCAAGTGGTCGTGCCTTGCCGGTGGCGGCACAAGGCGTTGTCAACTTATCTGGAAATAAAACCATCTATGATGTTCTCTATGTCCCTCAGTTATGCAAAAATTTACTCTCCATTGGAAAATTAGCAGATGCAGGACATCACACATTATTTGGACCAAAGGATTGTTGGGTTTTTGCACGTGGAAACCTAAATCAAGTGATTGTTACAGGCTCACGCACACATGCAAACATCTTATATCGTTTGAATAAATCTCTACGTGGGACTCCAGGAACACCTATATCGTATATGGAAACCTCAGCCAATGTAGCTACAACCTCCAAACCTCTCTCAAACCTTTGGCATCAACGCATGGGTCATCTGAATTATCAATCTCTTGCAAATATGTCCCGACAAGGTCTTGTCCATGGACTCCCTGCATTGAAACAAGCCCATACTACTTGTGAAGCTTGCATCTTAGGAAAGCATCAATGTAAACCAATTCCAAGACATAGCTTGACCACTACTACCCGTCCTCTTGAGCTTGTACATTCAGATTTATGTGGACCGTTTCCACATCCTTCTCTTCAAGGATCACGTTATATCTTGACTTTTATTGATGATTTCTCACGGCGGTCTTGGGTATATTTTTTAGCTATCAAGAGTGATACCTTTAAGAACTTTTGTGAGTTTCTCCACATGGTGGAGAGAGAAACCTCCCAAAAGCTATCTTGTCTCCGCACTCATCCAGGAGGTGAATATTTATCTCGAGAGTTTATGACATTTTGTCTTCGCAATGGCATTCGAAGGCAATTAACTGTCCCACATACTCCACAACAAAATGGTGTCGCCAAAAGGAAGAATCGGCACCTGTGTGAGACAATGCGGATGCTATTATTTGAAGCAAAATTGCCCACATACTTATGGGAGGAAGCAGTGCGCACAACAAACTATGTAGCAAATCGCATGCCACACAGAGCGCTCAAAGCTACAACTCCCCTCGAACAATTTTTCGGTAAGAAACCTAACATTTCTCACCTTCGGATTTTTGGTTGCCGCTCTTACATTCATAGTCATCCAAGTAACAAACTCCAAGTTAAATCCCTTCTTTCCACCTTTGTTGGTTATGATGATCAATCCAAAGCATATAGATGTTTCGATCATCTACGCCGAAAAATTATTATTTCCCGAAATGTGAAGTTTGATGAGACCATATTTGGGCTACCATCCACATATCCTTCCCCACCTAAGGACTATTATCACGGTCTTGATGAATTCTTGCATCTGAACTCTTCACAAGTCGTTACTCAGCTTGTAGAAAGTTCTGGCCACCCTGCACGGAACCCTCCCCTATCTCCAATATCTTTTAGCACCTCACCACCTGGCTTATACACCCCGGTCATTAATCCCGGTATGTGCCCCCCTATTGTCCCAGCCAGAGATGGTCAACCCTCGAGGTTACAATCTGTAGAGAGCCCCTCAGGATCTCTAGCCATCGGAAACCACCCGGTTTCTCAAACTGTAGAGAGGACCTTAAACCCAGTTCCTATGACCTCAAACAGCCACATGGTACCTACAAGTCTTCCAACGATGGATGACTCTGGCGATTCCAGTCCCGAACCTCCTCCTTCTTCAGAACCTTCTCAAGATTTGCTTGCACCTGAATTTGATATTGCCCATCATCCACCCCGACACTCAACCCGTTTCCGTAAACAGAGCGTCAAACTCGATGATTACATTCTTTCCGTATCTCCCGAGAACTTTGACCTTTGCTTAACCGAGGATGCTCTACAACTTCAAGGGGACAATCTAACCTTCAAAGAAGCCTCGCAATACCCAGGATGGGTACAAGCTATGAAAGAAGAAATCACATCTATCCAAGAAAACCGCACATGGGACTTAGTACCACTACCACCAGGTAAACAAGCCATTACCGCAAAATGGGTTTACAAAACCAAAACAGCTCTACCTAGACAAAAGCCTCGCCTTAAAGCCCGTCTTGTTGCACGTAGCTTTCAACAACGCCACGGTATTGATTTTGACGAGATATTTGCGCCAGTGGTCAAATGGTCCACCATCCGCGCATTGACAGCCCGTGCATCTCAATTGGGCCACAAAATCCATCATTTGGACGTAAAGACGGCATTTCTTTATGGTCACTTACCAGATGAGGTATATATGGCACAATCGCAGGGGTTTATCGAACCTGGCACTGAACACTTGGTGTGTAAATCAAAAAAGGCCCTCTACGGCCTCCGACAAAGTCCTAGAATGTGGTATGAACGAATCCACTCCTTTCTAATTTCCCGAGGTTTTGTCCGTAGCGAAAATGACCACAACCTTTATTACAAAGGCAACAGACGTAACAAAACCATCCTTCTTATCTATGTTGATGATCTATTTCTCACAGGGGGGGATGATCATGAAATTCAATGGATTAAAGATTAACTAACGGCAGAGTTCGACATTTCTGACTTGGGGCTTGTTCGACGATATCTCGGTGTTGAATTTCAATCCCTTCCTGATGGTATTTTTTATACCAAACCAAGTATTCCCTCCAACTCCTTCGCGATCACGGTATGGATGATTGTCGACTTGAACACATTCCTCTTCCCTCCGGTTTAACTCTATTAACCGACATGGGCTCTCCTACCACGGACACCACAAATTACTGCACAATTGTTGGTAAATTGATTTTTCTTACTACCACCCGGCCGGACATCGCCTATGCCATTAGCAATGTTTCTAGATTTATGTCTCATCCACAGATTGCACATCTTGATGTAGTATTCCATATTTTGCGATATTAAAAAAAAACTGCCAACTACGGACTTTTTTATGCACTCGATGACACTAAACCTTTATAAGGTTTTATGGACGCCGATTGGGCGTCGTGTACAGAAACCCGCAAATCTACTCGAGGCTATTGCTTTATTCTTGCAGGATCCTCTATTACATGGCAAAGCAAGCGTCAACCCACGGTCTCTAAAAGCTCCACCGAATCGGAGTATATCTCTTTATCCACTGGTGATTCTGAAGCCACATGGCTTTATCGACTTTTACAAGAACTTCACTCAGATTCTAAACCCCCTTCTTGCATTCCCTTGTCAATTAGCAATTCCGACATCAACTCCGATTTAACCGCCATTTTGCCAATTTTAGTTCATTGTGATAACCAATCCGCCATCAAATTGGCAAAGAATCCCGTCTTCCACGCAAGGACCAAACACATTGAGGTCCACCACCACTTTATACGGGAGAAGCTTTTGAGGGGGGAGATTCGCTTAAATTATATTTCCACTCACGACCAACCGGCGGACATTTTTACAAAAGCCCTCCCCCGCATCAAATTTGAGCAACATAGAGGCACTGTAGGTGTTATCTCCCCCACCTGTGAAACTCATAGTTGAGATAAGCTATTGCCCTCTCCCAACTCTTGTACCTACCAAATTCCGCACCACCCTTGTACAAAGACACATTAAATCAGGGTTTCAGTTTCCTTCCAGTGAGCGTAGATGACCCAATGTCGTCTCCTCCTGTAAACCCTTCTTGTATTGTTACACACACAAAAGAGTAGTTCACGTTCTGCACTCGTGGGGGGGTGTTGACAGATCTCGTTGACCTCACAGAACTATAGTATTAGGTTTAGTGTTAGGCTTAGCAATCAGTATAAATTAGTTGCACTGCAACCTTTGTATCTCTCTCAATTCATAAGTCAAACCACTTCGTTGGTTACTTTGACCACAATCGACTCCTTTACAAGAGCGATGTTCCAATAGCCAGCTCCTTCTACAAACATGGATACTGTAATAAATGATGTTTAAACAAACAGGGTTGTAATTAGACTGTCCATCTGTCTCATGGCTCCAACACCGATTTCAAACAGAAGATGACATCTCATAATTCGAGGCTGCTCACACATTACATACCCCATAATTAATCTACATCTCAGTAAAAAATAAGCTCCATGTTCAGAACCTCAAACCAGGAACATGATAAGACTGTCCATAACTAGTCTCATAGCTCACGAAGAAGATTACTTGTCATAAGCAAGGGCTGTTCACACATTACAAACTCCATAATCCAACCCCCTCCCCAGCTGGAGGAAGGTTCCATGAGAACACAAATTCATCTCTGATCAGGACCATGTCAGCCACTGTGATGAGAGATTATCCCTCATAACCAAGGGATGCTTACACGTTACCAACTCCATAATCAAGGGCTGATCGCACATCACCAACTGATCCAAGTTGCAAACAAACATCTTCGAGCATGTCAGCCACTGTGATAAGACCACCGTTGAGATTACTATTCTTCAAAACCAGGCCGTGCTTACTCGTTACAAACTCCTCCAAAATGTGAACACAAAGAACGTCGCAGATTCGTCAGCTAGAGCGAACCAGGACCATGAATGTCAGCCGGTACTGTGATGAGACTGTGCCATAGTTTGTCACTATCTTTTGCTGAATACTCCGGGTGTGATGAGGCTGTCAGGTAACCGTCTTATCACTGACAGCAGTTGGGTTTTTGACTCCAATAAGCGATGTTTTTTGCAGTGGCTTGTGAGTGGGCACGGAAGGGAGATCATCTCGACGAAATAAAAAAGCACACACAGGACTTGAGCCTGTCTCTTGACAACTATGAGGCAACCCTCTAGTGCTGCAAGGTCCAATGTGGAGGAAAAGTCTAATTCTTTTCTAAGCTTCTGCCTCTAACATGAGCATTACTGAACCTTAAATGAATCAGTAGAAGTTTCTTTCAAGGAGGGCCAAACTAGACACCAATAGAAAGAAGGTAGAGTTTGTCCCACAACATCAAATGGTCTGAGAAGTTTTCATTTTTATCTACAGATGATCAAAGTGTCAATTTTATATCCACCAGCTTGATGTGCAGGCATCTCTGACTTCCATTTGTGCAAAATTCTCTGGGAGCGACGAAGGTGAACTTTTGAGGTTGCTGGAGAGTTTGCAAGTCTAGAGCTTTCTCATCTACTCCAACATTGACCAGTACAAAGCTATGTGAGCTCAACACCATCTTTTTCAAGTCTGGTAGAAATCACTGAGGATGATAACGCGAATATGATATGGGTTTAAAAGTTGAATCTGTGACCTTAGAGGAGGAGGATTGGAGTTCACTGCCTGACATCCAAACGGGGGTTGGCCCAGCATCCAGACGGGGGTTGTGATGGACATGGGTCTTCTGCAGAGCGATATGCAAATTGCATGGACTCAATCTGGGAGCCATCTGGGGAGAGCCATAGTTAGGTAGAGAAAGATGCATGCATTTTTTCATGGGTAGACTCTCCGGAAAGAACCATGTCAGGGGCCAGCGGGTGGAGAAAGCGCAATGTATTTGGAGTGCAGGTTGAAAGCAGGATTCGCATTCTTCAATCGGCAAAGGCTCACATACTATAATATATTGCAATGCAAACCGAAGCTATCGATGACGACCGTTTGCAAGCAGCCCTAAATTCTATGGAGTAGATAGTGTGCCTTTTTGAGAGTATACTAGTTGTGTATGGTAATTGATATATAGTGTATGTGTAAGAGTAGTATATTCTAAGGGTGATGTAAGACGATATGTCATTAATCCTTTAGAGAAAAGCTGTGTTTATTATTGGTGCTAAGTCCAATTGTTGAAGCATCTATATTTAGTTTCCACCATTGTATGCATTATGTACTACTTAGAATATCTTTTAATCAATTGCCAACCCTTGCATAAAGTATGTTTTTTTGTAATTACGCTTCTTTATATACTACAATCTTTCAAATCTATCTTTGAAATATTGTGAAACTATATTAAATACACATTTATCTAGTATTAACGAGGGGCCACCACAAATTAGTTGAAAATGCCAAAAAATCGCTTCCAATATGAACAACCATGATTGTACGTAATATTGTTGCAGAAGCTCAATTTTTTTTCCTTAGGAAAACATTTTTTTTCTTTGATTTTTTTAATTTATTTTTCAATTTTGCCACTATTGTTCGCAATGGCCGCCGTTGTACCCAAGTACACTTTTAAATGGCCAAGTGCATAATTGCTTAATTGCGTGTTATACATGTAAAATATTCTAGCCACCAATGAGTTGTATTGATGTTTAAGGATTGAATGTCAAGAAGGTGCCATTGGTGGCCACAATATTCTACATGTATGGTGTCATATTTGAACATGATAAGATTTAGATATTTGAATTAGCCTCCAAATGGAGATTTTAGTTGAAGAATTATCAATTTAAAGGTTAATTGTTTACTAAACTTCAATCCATTTCTTGTATCATGTAATGGAGTAAATTACATGCTTGTATACATGGTTCCCGATTGTCGTTTAAGGATTAACGTTTAGATGTATTGATAATGGATGTAAACAATCATTTTTCCAATGATTCTTTTTTAAGAGCTCATTGAATGCATAAGCAAATGAAGATGATGACATAACTTGCCTTAGTCAGCTTATCATGCTTTAGTTGAAGAAGAAAATGTTTGTGACATATACAAGTGATCCCATCTCAAAAAATAAAAAATAAAAAATAAATTCCATTTATATTTAACGAAAAATTAGCGCACACAGTAGAATGGAAATTGGGATTGATGACACAATCATAGCCTCCATCATCTGGGGATTAACCCTTAAAAGCCGAAGTGTACCTATGGGGTGCGTTTTAGATTTTGAGTATGTAGTTCTGAGAAAAAAAAGAACTCCGATTCTTTCGAAACTTTTACAATAGATTGTCCATGATGAGATCTTTAGGGGGTTTTTTTCAAAAATGCTTTTGGACTTGTGGTTCAAAAGTTATTAGCCTTCAAAGGTCAAAATGGGGAGTCCGGTCTCTAGGGGCAGCCATGTCAATGGATGCAATTTGAGTACCAAAATGGGGCAGAGTTTTGGGTCAGAAAGAGCGAGGGCGAGCTGAAATCATGGGTGGAAGGGAAGACTGCTAGGAGTCTAGACTTCTAACTACAAAATCCAAGTCGATTAGAAAAGAATAATAAAAATCAACAATTTAAAAAAATAAAACACACCAGGCAACCAGCAGGCAGTTGGCCCGCTACTAGTTGGCGTGCCGCCAATAATTTTCTTCTAAAGATGAAAAAAAAAAAAAAGTAAAAAAAATAGAAAGGCTGCGGTGGATCCCGTACCAACTGTCACTGTACCACAGCGGGCCCACCTAGGCCAAATGGAGTCCTTAATTTCAGCACTGCCCTTTTCCGTAATGCTTCATTTATTCAATAAATTCATGAAAGAGATAAATTTTACTAATTTTAGTTGCTTTCTCCTCTAAAACTAGTGAAAAAATAAATTGAAACTCTCCACCATTGGGATTCTCAAATGCAACAAATTGTATGAAGCAAACAATCTCATATCACTTATGTAGAAATTCGTCATCATTTCGTACCCCCTTTCACTAAAGTATTTATTTTTATATCTATTATCCCTTGAATTGACCTCAAATCTTGCACAGAAGAAGAAGGGGGCCGGCGTGAATAAAGTGTCCGTTCATTCCACCACTAAGTCCATGCCCACCGGGCATAGGTTAGTAGTATGGAACTACTTCCCCCTTTCGAGGGTAGACACTATGTACCCAGTGACAAGTAGCCAAGAACAAAGGACCATAGGTTCCAAAAGTCTCCAAAAGAGGGAGGGCGTGTACGGTGAAATGCAAATGTAAGTCTATGGAGGGGGATCTGAAGCGTCAGGAAGGGGTTGGTTGTTTTCAAGTTTTCGTTTATGTAAGAGTATCGACATAGCATGTTGAATTGCAATAGTGTTAATATTTGAAAAGGTGGTTTTGATTGAAGTGATGGGGATTTTAAATGTTTCTTCAAGGGTTGTCATTGAGGGAATGAAGGTGGTGGCTCTAGCACCCGCGGTGATGACAATGAGGGGGTCTACTTTCCATCCTAGTGCTTGAATATTGTCAAGTAGTGGTTGGTATTTATTTGTTTTGTTTGTAATAGTATCCGGAGAGAATCTATTATTGCAATATGTGAATTCTATAAAGTGAATAGTGAGACTACTAGGGTCTATGTAGTTTGGTGGGGGGTCTTTGTATGATAGTCCTCTAACTAAATCTTGCACACAAATAGCCAACAACATATGAGTCATATTGGTAAAAGATTTGATTACTTTTGAGTGTCAAAGTGGGTTGACCTTGTAAGGCAAGGGGGGGAAAAAAAAAAAATTGCACTTCAAACACTATAATATTCACATCTGTGCAGTAGATGGCAGCCAAAATTTTACCGTAAATATGTATAAATGTCTATTTTATGATCTTCCCGTTGAAAGTCTAAAATCAGACTTCATAAATAGACCTTATTGCCACTTATTGATTGTGAAAGTTTTGGAGTGTTTCATGAGGAAAAATGCCTTGGACTTTTAGGGGTTAATTCATCTTGAACCGAAGCTACATTAAAGATGGTCATAACTGTACACAAACTAATTGAAAATTTTGATATGCTTAAAATTTTAACTTTTGGAGAATTGGATTCTTTATAGAGAGCACAATTCTTTATACAAATTGCAGAGGGCGATCATTGTCAACATAAACGGTAAAAGTATTCATCGAGAGTAAAAATTCATAGCAAAAATTCATAACAACTGTAAACAAATTAGTGTGGTTAACCCTAAATACCATCTTTAGTGAAGTACAACAGTGGCCAGGCTCGCAAACGTCTGTTGCCGGTGCTGGTTATATGGTAAGCTTCTCAGTGCGAGTAGTATGGTTTTCATGCTTCCGGGAGCTGGTTTCGGGGCTTCTCGCTGTGTTTTTCACGGAGAGGTTTAGGGTTGAGTGTGAGGCCGAGCGATTTCTTTCACTTGGGTTTTTGATTCTGAACAGCTTGATCACTTGGATATATATTGAGGCCATCGACTTAATTGGAGCGAGTTCCGGAGTGCAGCTTGATCGTCCGTCTGGTGAGTGTCGTCTTGATTCAGGGCTTTGCAGCTGTGGCATCTGTGTGATCTTCTGCTGCTGGTACTGTTGTTCTGGAGCAAGTGCACACAATCCTCGACCCACTCTGACTTGGGTTTCACTTGGTGCGCTAAATATCGACGTTGCAGGTGCTCCTGGTTTCAGTTCATTCTTGGACGAGCTCCGCAAGCTGCGGATGAGGGGATAAGTGGGTACGATGTGGGTGATGCTCGAATTCGCTCCTTGATCTGCTTCTCATCCTTTTCAAACTCACAGTGATCTTCGACTAAGGATACCAGCTTGTAAAGGTACGACTTTGGTCATCTTCGACTCTGGTAATCTACCAATCAGTGTTGCGCGCACCTGGTCGGTTTCGTGAGCGAGGTTGCAAGATGTCAAAGTTCTTGCGAGTCCACTTCGTCGAACAGTCATGGGGCTTCGCCAAGGTAGGAGGTGTGGTGATGAACGCCAGCCTTAGCGTGCACACAGTAGATTCGAATTCTTTTGGTGTAGGTATTGGCGATGTGGTGGCAGTGTCGCATGTGTGGGGCAACGCGCAATGCGTGGTAGAGAATGTGCAAGGTGCATCTCATCGGATCAAGATAAGCAGCCCAGAGAAGATGCGGCGCCTCTTGAGCATTGCTCGAAGTAAGGTGTGGGAGAATTTGTGGCTGGACAACATCTGTATCAACCAGGAGGACGACGATGAGAGGTCGAGGGAAGTGATGAAAATGGGTTATGTGTATGGGGAGACCAAGGCGACGGTGATCTTGCTGGACAGCACGCGGTCGGAGCTCCTGAGAGAGACCTTGCTGCGGTTACTCCAGTTACAGAGACTTCACCCTGCTGCGGCATTACCTGAAGAAATAATGGGTCATTTGGAGGCCTGTATGCACAAGTATGTAGAGTTGGGACGGGATGAGTGGTATGAGCGGCTATGGACAGTGCAAGAAAGTACATTAGCTTCGACGTTACACATGGCCCCTGTTGACGAAGACGTTGTGTACGATGTGTCTGGGTTCAAATATTGCCAGCGGGTTTTCTGCCAGCTACTTTTGGTTGCTTTAGAACGTGGCTGGGGTGGCAATGTGTTTGGAAGGGCGATATGGAATCTGGTTAATAGATGGAATGCTCGGCCAGAATTAACTATGTTTAATGGCCTTCTAATTACGTCTGAAGTCAAATGCAGTGTGGGGAAGGACAGGGTGTATGGTATTCTAGGCCTTATTCCCAACGTCAACATCACTCCATCATATGATGACACGTCGCTTGAGGAGGTTGCTGTTATGGTAATAAAGGAATGCGTGAATAACCTCAAACAAATGGATCTATTGCACCTGCATGGAGCTAAGTTGGAGGAAGTGGGGAAACACATGGTGCCAACTTGGAATTCTCTCACGAATCCAGAACGACTGCATACGGGAGTGGTTTCCCAATATGGCAATTGCTCGTATGACGAGAACTTAGGACTAATGGTGTCCAATCCACAGGTCTTCCAAGCAAAAATTGTTGCAGTGATAGAAGCAGACATGGAACCGGATTCTGTAATTGGAAGACCTTTTCAAGCACTGAAGGTGAACATATTGGACCTTTGCTCGAATTCGGATTTTCCTATTCTGAGACTTCTAAGAGCATTGGAGGAGAAATTGGGTGATGATCATATGGTCGAACTTATAAGAGGAATGATGCTTACTTGGGAGTATCCTCAGTATATGGCTGAGGGCAAGGCCATGGAATTTCTCAACATAATGAGACGTGTAGCTTCAATACCTCTTTACAAAAACACGCTTGATGTGCTCATGCAAGAGTATGGTTGGGATCATCTGGATCGATTGCGGTTTCTGCCCGTTTGGGATCGTATCCGAGGAGATGGAAAGGAAAGGATTCATATACTAAGCATCACAAAAGACAACAATTGCCCTTGCTCATGTTGTAAACGTACTTACATTTCTGTAATTCGGTTGGACGTGCTAGTAGAAGACGAGGACAATCTGGTAGTTGTGGATTACGGGGGGCATATAATGAATGAAACGAAGGGCGAAGTCGACGACAGAGTACCTTTGATAGTAGGAGAGCAAGTGCAGGAAGGGGTGAAGTTCATCTCAACAATTGTTCAAGACCGAGGAATATTACATGACTCTAAGGCAGCTGAATTAGATTCGATAACTATCGTGTAGCTCGCAAGTTCTCTTCATTTTAATAACTTACTCCACCGTAGATTGGTTTCGAAAACGGTTTGTGGTAAGATATTTGGTTCTTGCTGTGGAAGTTTTGATGAGTAGCAATTTAGACAATGATTGCATGAAGAAATGGAAGACTCATCGAAGAGTTGCGTTGGTTTGTGCAACTGTGTCTGGGTTGGTTACAGCTTGCGAGGATCAAGCTTTATTCTCCCCATCATCTCATGATTATCTCTGGGTTGGACGTTGGGTTCTGTGGTTTATATATTGGACAAGGGGGCTCAATCTCTTTGGTACTTACCGTGCACATGTTAGATGTTGGTGTACTAATATTACTACATATTTGTACATGATTTGTAGTCTATCAATACTAGAAACTATGTTTAAACTGGCCCATCACTACACTAAAAAGGTAGATTAGTGTTAGATTTTAGTAAGATTTGAAAATGCTATAAGTTTTTACTCTTGACAAAAATATTTACCAAGAGCATTGATTCCAATACTAATGAAAGATCCCCATCTTGACGAACATAGAGGGTAAAAATATTGGACAACACTAAAAGCTTGCAATGTGTTTATGTAAATTAGTGTATCTAACACTAATCTACCTATTCAGTGTACCAAGCACATATATATTTTCACCACCATTTAGATGCAGTCCGAAAGCAATGAGAAATGAAATTACAGTAGTAGGTGATGATTTCAAAACACTCACAGATGATCTACAAAACATTTCCGTGGATGTACCACACTTCAATGTACACATTTTACCGTAGGACTGACCTGATCTCATCATGGCGCAGCACGGAGATTGGCTTGGAAAGCGAACTTGGTCTCGAAGATGTTCTCCACGTCGAAGAAGTTGTACATACCGTATATTGGTAGTGAAACCTATGGATTTTGGAGGGTGCACTACTTTAACCATCAATAGATTCTTGCAAGAATTTTTTTACTTTGAATTAGAGCAGTTCACATGTGCACTAGGTTGATAGCTTTGCATTGACATATCACATGCGAGGAAAATATTTATACACAATTATTGGTGGTTTTTTTTCCTTTTTCTATTGGATTGTATAAAAAAATGTTCCAACCTTATACGAATCAAAACGGAAGTTATGTATGTGAAGAGAGAGATCAACAATCACAAAACAATGAAGAATGTCTCAAAGAAAAAGTTCAATTGAAATTTAAGACCAATATCAGTGTGCATGTGTGTGAAATACAACATAGTATGTGGCATAGTATTCACTGTATTTGAGTGTATTTGGTGTATTTTGTGTTGTATTCCTAGCTTTTCCAAGAGTTCTATAAATTTGAATCATGATCTGACCGTTGGAGTGTTTGTGTATTGAGTGCGCAAATCTGAACCTCATATCTTAGAGCCTAGTTCCTCATGGATTTCATGCAATTTGAGTTTCAGCACCTCCGGAGTCCCATTTCGGGCTTCCTGGGCGCTAAAGGGTTACGGTCAAGATATTGAAATGACCTCCAAGTGAAGGACGTTAGCTGAAGAATATATGATCGAAAGGTGTAAATCTTGCTAAACTTTTATACATTTTTTGTATTCTACAGAGTAAAATGCGTGCATGTATATTTAGTTCCTGAGTGAGGTTTAAAGGTTAACTTGAAATATGAATAAAATATGAGATACTAGGTTCTTTATGTAGAATTGGTGTCTCAAAGTAGTTGCTTTTAGAAAATGTAGGACAATCACCAGTTGGCTTAGATTGACTTGAAGGTTTCACAACCATCTTCAAGGATCCCACTGCTATAACCATGGCTTGTAGTAATTGCCTTGATTTCTGTCATGAATTCTTTCAGAAATTGCTAATAACATTAACAAGATCCTAGAACCATGACTGTAATAAATTAGTAAGAAACTAAGACACTGGGTGAAAATAGAAAATAAAATTAAAATTGCTATAACATAGTAAGACACTATAATGAGTGATAATAGAAAACAAGAAATAGTGTACAAATAAATATCAATCAGTTTTGAGCTAAATATCAACTATAGTTGGATCTTGGTATGAATAGATTTTGTCATGAGCATACATAATATAAATATGTATATTTCATATGCATTTATTAACTTATGGTCTTAAGACTATTACCAAATCTAAGAATTAGGATCACTGAAAAAAAAATCAAAAACATATTTTTCAAAATTTGTGAAGCTTATTTATTCAAATAGATTTATAATGTAGAATTTTTTTCATGAGAATATTAGTTTTTCCAATATCTCTAGTTCGATTTCATTAATTATTTGGCACAGGAGTATTAAATTTGACCTTCAAATATTATAGAAACATAAAAATTCTTTGTTGGATTTTTAAAAATGGCAAAATACTAATGTGGCTATATAACTTACATCCAATCATATCATATATATATATTTCTATATTTCTCTCTTCATCCATATATTTCCACATATTTTATTAATAACCATTAAAATTTGTAAAGAAGCTCTACGAGCAATTCTTAAAATTTTATCACAAAGGTGCAAAATTGATTCAAAATTTTTAAAAGTAAAAAATCACCCAAGTTCTAATATATATTTAGAATATATAGTACTTATTATGGGTTGGTTGTATTTTGTGCTCTTCCATTTCCAATATTGACCCGTAAAGGACAAAGTGTCTCCTCGAGGAAGTTCAATTATGTTCACATAAACTACAATTATCTTTCAATCCATAGGGTTAAAGTTGACAAAAGTTTTGGCACATCATCTCATATAAGTTTAGAAGATTCTACGGTAATATTATCAAAAAGTTCATCTTGGTAGTTTTGAATCAACAAAGTAGAAATTCCTCTCAAATTAATTGTCGTCCTTAAGGTGTTAAGAACTGAGTGTGAATAAAAGAGAGAACGCATGCCATGCTTGACCAACACACGGAAGATCCAAAACTAAGTTCTTAAAATTTATTTGACTAATTAAATTTTCAATCACAAGTTCTTAAAATTTATTTGACTAATTAAATTGCACGCCGATACTCACTATTCTCACACCTAAATTTGGAGAGGGATATGGTTTGGGCCCCTCCACCCTAATCCCTTATCTAAACAACAACAAAATCAAAATAAAAAATTTAAAAAAAAATTCAACTTGGGTCTCCAATGGAGACCCAGAATGTACAAGTTCCCAAAAATAGGCCACGGAACCCAAAACCACAAGGACACAGTCTTCAAACCTGGATGGCATGACATATTCAGGACGAACCAGAAAGAATTGGAAGCAGCCATTCAAAAAGTTTCAAGATGAATCCTCAGTGGTACACGCTAAATCTACTAAGAGTGCATAAGCATCTCTGCTCTCACTGGAATGGTCTAGAATGTCAACTTGCTTCACATACAAGTGACTTTGATGAGCTAGATGACAATAATAAGACAAAAAAAAGTGCAAATGAAAGCATTGCAGGTTGTCTTTTCCTAATTTTCCTCTTGCATATGCTAAGTCTCTTAACCCCTAAAGTTCCTTGACAATTTCCCTCAAAAACTATAAGTGGTACTAACTTTCAAACCACAAATCCAAAAAATAAAATAAAAATATGTCCACGAAGCTCTTATCAAAGGCAATCTAGAATAAAAATTTCAGAGAAAATTGATTTTTTTTCGAATTTTAGGAACCTGCCTATAAATCAAGGAATCCCCCCGAAGGAGACTCTGGTCTTTTAGGGGTTAAGGTAGATAATCCATGTGGCAAACATGGAATATGATATAATGTAGGTTCTGGAGCTCGACGACAAGCCCTCCATGTTTGTAGACCAGGGGGTCCTAAATCTTGAGTCCCAATGTGTTGAAGGTCATCAGCAATATGCATATCTTGGACATGTGAAGTCCACCTGAAAATGGATAATAGATATGGATTTAATTATTCTTATTTATGTTGTTAAAAACTAAACTATTTCAAAATGTAAATTGAAATTTAGGTTAACAAAACTCAACTGTGCAATCTCTCAAACTTGCAAAAATAACGAGCTGGGACGTGGGAAGGGCAAAATCTGCCATTTTTGTTGATTTGGCGGACTAGGTGAGAGTTCCACAAACCAACATACTCATCAACTACTTCTTGCAGAATTGGAAGAAATACAGCTACAAATGATGCCCTTTGATAAGGATCATCCGGAATGAATAAACCTTGAATAACCATTTCTTTGATTGCATTCTTGTAGTACCAAATTACTTTCTCCCATAGATGACGCCACCAATGTTCAATTCTCTACACATAATGTTCATTTACTCAAATATAATTTCTCCACAAAAAAGAGTAGAGAACTAGGAACACGTTATTATACAAAAATAAGGAACATGAAATGCTATAAGAAAAGATTATACTTACATGGTTGTGAACTGAAGAAGCAACTAGAAAAGGGTTTCTTGTGTCCACCCGTGCCTCTTCCATAAATTCACGAATGAGTACATGTTCTGCTGCAAAATCAGAACGAACTCATAGAGGGGTACCAAACTTCTGCACAGCTACTCTGAATGGCTCAAAAATGGTTTCTTGAGTTTTATCCGCACCAACTTTTGCATATAATACGTAGTGTGATGCACCATCAATACATCCATGAATGCGCAAGCCATACATTGCAAGTTTATCGTATGCTGCGAGTATAAAAAGTCATTTAGAGTAGTGAAGGTGAAAAATGAAAGAGAACATGACATAAAAAAGGGAGAACAATTTATTAAAAAAAATTAGAAAATGCAAATTGAACTCACAATCAATATGCCACAGTGCCATAGGCATTGTGACATTGTATTGGCGCCGAGTTAATGGAAGTCCTCGACGTCTCCTCTCGTAATGAGCTTCTGTAAAAATCATCACATTGTTACATTTTTTAATTATTTGTAACAAGAATAAATTATGAAGAATTAAACAATGAAACAAAAAATAGATATAGACCAATATAAAATAAAATCATCAAACACGTGTACTAAAGAATAAAAGATACCTGACAATACTTGCAATGCTCTTGCAATGTTCCTTCTAGGAGGCCTCACATGTAAACGTCCCAAGGCTGCTTTCACATGGAAAATACCCCAATTGGCTCCATACTCCCGAACAGGGAGGAGAGCTAGGATTTTGTTGGAGAGCTCTTGGATTGTGAACTTGTCGAACACTCTAAATTCTCGACCTAATGCCTTTGTCATGAGCCTCTTCAGCCTCCTTGGATCTGAGATATTCAAGGCCGCAACAATCCTTTTAAGTGAAACTCCTTCGCTCAACATGCTCTGAACATAGTCCACCAAATCTACTGGCAGCTCCATGCCTTCCACAGCTGCAAACAATGTGTACTTCCTAAGCAATTAAGGAAAACGTAACATAACATAAGATTTGTCCACGCAGACATTAGCGACGCAGAAGAGCAAGTGAGAAGCTGAGAACAGTGAACGAGCCCAGAAGAAAAGATATCAGAATTTCTTCAGAAAGCACCAAGAAAAAGCCATCAAGATGCAACAAACCAGGAATTATCTAACATGATCTTTTCAGCAGGGATGGTAGATTTTACCTCAGAAACTGCACGTACTTTTCACAAGATAATCAAGTGGTGGATAGTCTGAGGTGAGATCCTGTATACATCGACGGGATAGTCATCACTGCATGCTGTGGGCCACACTCAGCTGGTGGTGGCCGCACTCAGTGCCGACGACTTTATGTGCCACCGCAGGCAGAACACGCACCACCCTACTGTAACGTCTACTAGAGCGGCGGATCATTGTTTTCAAATGCGGCAGCCTACGTCCATCACAGATGCGCGTCAAAGTGAAGCTAGTCAGATGATCCTTTTGAATTCAGGTGATCCTACAAGTATGTGCAGGTCTTGCGATCATGTCCAAATTTCCACATCCTTAAATGAACATGTGAACCTAGCTGAAGTGGACACGGACATTTCAGAAAATCCGATCAAGCCCACAAGGGATACAATGATGCATCCGCCCAATATTTTCAGCTCTGGTCTACAAGATATCCAATGCTTCCCTCGCTAACCACTCCGTGTTGCTCCCTCCGTATGAGACGTATATTTCTAGCACCCTTCTTCGCGTTTCGACTGGATAAGCGGCCTTGAAATGACGTCCGCACTGCTCCACCCTTCGCTGCATCATTTTTTAACATGACACACGACGATCAGTGATCAGCTGTGAACTTCTGTCAGAACTCCTTATATTTGTAGACTCACTCACATCGCACCGTTGAATCAGGCACCGAGTGTCACACAAACGCATGTCACAGATCGCACATCTGTGAAGGTGTAATACCTTACTCTCAGCTAGCAGTGGTTTCTAACCAAAAGAAACCCACATTTCAGCATCGTTATACACAACGCTAGGAGCTTCAACAGCCGTTGTCAACCCATGAACAATTCTAGTCCTCACAACAATTCTAGTCCTCCAAAACCCTGAACTTGGTGTCTGCGAGGAAGAAACAGCTGCATCGTTGATCGTGCGTGCAGGTGGGAGGTCACGATGCTTCATCGGGCAGACCAGGCAGGGTCCAAATGGGCAGCAAGTATTATGTACGAATACTACCGTATGCATACGAATACTACCGTATGCATACGAATACAGTTTGATTTTCGTACGGAGACGCACACCTCGAGATATCCGGCAACTGTGCTGGGTCAGGAGAATCTTCCCCGGGGTACATGGCATCTTTCCCAGGGTAACGGGAATCTTCCCCGGGATACTAGGGACGACATTGAATGGTCGTTTTGGCATTCCATAGCACGCATCACTCCCCAATTTCACGCCTGCAGTGAAGTCATCAAACCAAGTACCTTCTTCCCTGCAACCTTTCCTGGAATCTGCAGCTTTCACCTCCAAAGCGGTGGTGGTGCTCCATCTTTTCTAGCCGTGCTTGTGTTTCCGTGTTTGGGCGAGCAGCTTCCTTTTCCGGCGGCGGAGGAGGTTTGATTCAGAATTAGCACCAGTATTCTCAATCTATGATGAGCCGGACGTAGTAATGTATGCAGCCTCGTGGAATTCACATATTCACCTGTGTATTTTTATATTCATTTAAGGTTAGGAAACCCTTCTTTTAACTTTTGAGGATGATGAAGCTCCAGTAATTCTCATGTTCATGGAATGTCAGAAGATACCGCTGGATTTCTTAGAGTAGCACGATGAGCGATCTTTGTCGCATCCCTCCTCTGGGCGGGCGTGTTATAATTTGGGATGTGTATTTTAGGGTTGAAAATCGAGAAGGAAGCGGAGTAAAATCCACCTTTGGGGTTTAGGGTTTTGCACTAAATTTGCGCATTTTGTTGCAGACAAGATGTGTCCAGCGACGTTGCACGCGGAGCGGCATTTCACGGCTGGGGAGGTGGTGCGTGACATCGTGATCGGAATGAGTGATGGCCTCACAGTGCCCTTCGCCTTGGCCGCTGGATTGTCCGGCGCGGCGGCCCCTTCTTCAATCGTGGTCACTGCAGGTCTGGCGGAAGTTGCTGCTGGCTCGATTGCTATGGGTCTTGGCGGGTGCGTCACTTATCCTTAAGAACCATGAATGAAGGAAACAACAATGAGTGATGGATTTTTCTTAAAAGAGATCCCATGGCTGCTGCAGGTACCTTGCAGCACGAAGCGATGCGGATCATTATGAGAACGAGCGCAAGCGCGAACAAGATGAGATCATTCGCGTGCCAGACACTGGTAAAACAACCTTTCAACCTGTGCACTCTTTTAACCTGATGTGCATTCAGCTTTTTGCTGGGACAACCAACTTGCTTTTTTCTGGAGAACCTCTCTTATGGTGTGATATTGTTGGATTTTCAGAGGCAGACGAGGTGGCAGAAATCCTGGCAAATTTTGGATTAGAACCGAATGAGTATTGGCCTGTTGTGGATGCGCTCCGAAAACGTCCAGAAGCGTGGATTGACTTCATGATGAGGTGGGGAAGACCACTCTAAATCAAGCATTTGTTGTGCGAATATATGTATATTTCAATCGTGTTAACAAGCGTTTGGTGTTTGGGTGCAGATTTGAGCTTGGTTTGGAGAAACCTGATCCAGCAAGAGCGCTGCAAAGCGCACTGACCATAGCCGCGTCGTACATTGTTGGAGGTCTGATTCCTCTCCTGCCCTACATTATCATACCCGAGGCGTTGGAGGCCTTGAAAGTGTCCATAGGTGTCACTTTAGTAGCGCTCTTCGTCTTCGGGTACGTGAAGGGCCGTTTCACTGGCCTCCGACCTGTGTGGAGCGGGTTCCAGACTGTTTTCATCGGAGCTTTGGCATCAGCTGCTGCCTTCAGCATCGCCAAGGCAATCAGTGCGTAATCACTAGACTACTTTAGCACCGAACTTACAATGTGAATACAGCTGAAAGGTTTGTAAATCTGATTGATCTTCACCTTTGAGGTTTTTTTGGACCCAGCCCCTTTTTTCATGTTTCGCTTTGTGAAGGTCAGATCTCTCTTGTACTTGGATGATACTTTGTGCTCTATTTGCTGATCTTTGTCGACGAAAACAGTGGGATATGGAGATTATTTGCTGCTTAGAGGATTTGTGAATTTTTTGGCATCCAGGTAGAAACGATTCGCCATGATTTGTATCATGATTTTGCAACAGATGCAGAGTCGGGATCTCGTATGCATAGAATGAATCATTTACTCTCACGTTTTGTGTTACGAAAATGTGCTTAGCGTGTTTTTTTATGACGTTTTGCGATTTAGGTTCGAATCAATTGGAATTGTCTCTTGAAGTAATTTGTTCTGTGTTTCTGTTGAGAGATTATCGTTCTGGAGAGATGGAGAGCGAGGTCATAGCCAACCCTAATTTCGATGAACCAAGCTTGCTCTGGGCTTACATATATGTAGTACAAACTAGTAGCAATTGGTTAACTTACTGGAAGGAGGGTGGGGGTTGGGAGGGACCCTTACTTTTTGAGCTTTCCTCATGTTAAGCCATCTTAAATTCTTAGCTATTTTATATATTTACTTGTGGACCCCTCCGTTATCCCCAGTGGGGTATGGGTAATCCCTAATTAAGTCTCCAATTTAGTCCCCGTCCCTTGTGAAGTCTTTGTATCTCCCAATATTGCCACGTAGCTTCACTTGGCTTCACCGTTGTCCTTCTGTTGTAAGAGAAGAGATACTAAGTTTTTCTTAGAGCACTTACAATTGCTCTTGATGGATCTGTCTCAAGGCACAAGTACAGTCACTCCAAAAATTGAGTCAATGTTATGAACAAGCACTTTCAAAGCCACTTGGTAAAAAATAATAATGAGATTTTTAGTGGTTGTAGAATACGGATGAAAAAGAAGCCTTTGATATGATGTCATGATGACATCATCATCTTCTAGAAGGTTTGAGTGACAGAGAGGAAAGCGTCGAGAGTGCATAGACTAAATTATTTAGGCCTTCCTTGCTACCTTCTTTGGTAACTTGTTTGTTCTTGTTTCTTCATGAAATTTGATAAAAAAAAAATTGGGTTTGTACTAGATTGTCTTGTACACTTCTTGTTATTTGTAGAAGTTGTAATGAAGGATGAGGCCAATTTCTACAGACAAAGAAGAAAATATTTTAGCTTTGGTAAAAAAATGAAATAGCAGTAGAAAGATTGCAAGAAGCTTGGGTTTATCACAATCTATAGTTAATAGGGTGAGAAAGCGTCACTCTCACAACTTAGACTTGTCTAAAGGAGGTTGTCCTAAAGTCCTTATTGAGCGGGAGAAGCGATATGCTTCACGTTTAGGTACTGTTGGAGGTTTAGAAACTGCAACAAAGGTTGCAAAAGTGCTCAAAAGAGAGACAGGTATAGAAATGTGTGATAATACCTTGAGGAATGCGTTGAGAAAACAAGGATTGTCTTCTTCTAGAATAATTGAGAAGCCTCTTTTAAGTGAGAAGAACATCAAAGCAAGGTTTTAATTTGCTCAAAATCATATAGATTGGACAGTGAGTGATTGGGAGCGGGTGGTATTTAGTGATGAAACCAGAATATGTTGTTTTAGTTCAGATGGAAGAGCTTGGTGTTGGATTGAAGACAAAGAAAACATTCATGTACGTACTTTCAAACAGACTATCAAACATGGTGGAGGTGGCATTATGCTTTGGAGTTGTTTGACTTCTAAAGGATTAGGGGCATTGCACAATATATAGGGGCGTTTAGGGATTTTAGAGCAAGATTTGTATTCTACATTGAGGGATTTGGAGTTCAATTGTTGAGGAAGTTTTTTTTCCAACAGGACAATGCTAGTGTTCATCAGCAAAGATTGTTTTAGATTGGTTTGGAAGGCAATCATTTTGTGTCTTAGAGTGGCATGCACAATCCTTTGACCTAAATCCTATTGAAAATGTATGGGCTTCACTCATATGGCAATTGAATTCATATTCTACTCCTAATGGTATTCTTCAATTATGGAAGCAAGTGCAAGAAGTTTTATTTTCTACTAGTGTAGAAGAGTGTAAGAGATTGTATATTAGCATGCCTGATTGAATTGCAACTGTTTTGGCTACAAAAGGGTTGTGGACAAATTTTTAAGTGACTTTTCAGGTGTAGTGCAAAAGCCGAGTCTATGTACATACTTTGCTTCAAGATCTTTCTTTACTTTGTTATAATTGAAATCATCTTTTTTCCATTATGGTGTTGTTTAGTACTTTATTCTGTACAATTTTGTTTTCTATTGCTTTTGATTTTGATCATCCGTCTGTGGCATTGTCATTTGAAGTTGTGTATTTCTTACATAAACTCAATTTTTGGAGTCATTGTAGCAAACTCATCTTTTTTCCTTACTATATTCATATGAGATTGGTCACAAGGTGGGCGCCAAAGGGATAGTAAAAGGAAGCTTTTCCGCATTCTTGATCTAAAATGCAATGTTTTTTAAGTGAGAAACGACTTGAAGGTTGCTAGAAGTGGGGTTGCGTGCACTTGCATGGCATTCAAGGCAAATACAGTAGCTTATTGTGCATATTGTCATTTCTATGAGGCAATGTCCAAGAATTTGTTGGTGTAAACAAACCACACTTGTACCATACTCTTAGGTGCACTTCACTTACTGTTGCAACTCACTTCTTTGTTGGAGATTCATTCTCGTTAGTTCCATGTTAGTCACCACTCTCACTCTTGTACTTAACCAGGCACATTGCCTTCTTTCAATTAAGCTTGTAAGTTACATTGCAACATGGTATCTGAGCGTGAGGCTTGTGAACACTGCTCCTTGTAGTGATAGAGATCTAGTAGGCTAAGATTGAGAGGTTGAGATCTGAGAAGTATAGATATAAAAGGATGACAGAAAGTAGCAAGAGCACAAATTGAAAGGTGGGAGACTCCAACAAACTAGTTGGGCCTCTCAACTATAACGTGTGGCAGATCACTCATTTTCATGTTGCGGTTAATTGACCACACTGCCAGAATTCTGTTATAGTGTTCATGATTTGGGCTGCGGCGTTTTTTTGCTCATGAGTTCTTCAATTTTTGGAATGTTTGGGCATGTACTACACTATTGAAAGCAAATTTTCAATTCCTTTCCAATGGTATATTAAACGCCCAAAAATTCTAGAAATTGAAGAAGTTATGAGCAAAAAATCGCGGCAGCCCAAACCATGAATAGTACAACAAAAATTTGGCAGCGTGGTCGAAAGACCGCAACATGAAAATGAGGGGTTTTTTTCCCCACTTTTGTACTAGTGGAAGGATTGAGGCCTGTAGTAGAAACTAAAGCATTGACATCAGTACATCCAACCACTGTTTCATGTGTACCCTATACAGAAGTGAAACTAAGAGAGGCAAAACAACGTGTGATGACACGATTGACCATGTTAGTGGTAGACAACTTACTAGGGGTAGTCAACCAACATGAAGATCCCACCGACGCTTGAAGTATGTTGAAGGCAATGTTCTCTGCAGGAAATCGGCAGCAGATTTAGATGATTACGAACAGGTTGTATGCAATGTCGATGAGAGAAGGAGAAGACATCAACACCTACTTAACCACAGTGATGGACCTGCGCAACCAACTCAAGTGTTATAGAGAAGACATGGAGGACAAAACCCTCATCAATGTCATACTCAATGGGCTTCTTCAGAGCTATGAGATGATAATTCAAGGTATTATGTATCTCACTTATCCAAAATTTGACGTTGTTATGGAAATACTAATCACTGAGTCACACTGTAAGAGCTTGCAAGAGGAGAAAGGAGGGCACGATGAAGCGCAAGCAATCCACATTCACCAAGGTTGGGGAGGATGACGAGGTGCAGCGGGGTGGAGTTGCGGCACCCACGCTCGTGGCCGAGGAGGAATGTTGGCATGATTGGAAGCGCCAGCCAACGGCTAGTGGGTCTGGCAGCAAGCTGCCATCTAGGCGAATTAGGTATCTAGGTGGCAGCCACGATACAGCAGGTGCAAGAGCAAGAGCACGAGCACTAGGCTCGGCGATGGACCCGACAATTATGGAAACACAAGTAATGGGCCAGGCAATGCCCCAAACATGTAGCAAATGGCGGCGGCGCCCCCCAATGGGAGGAACAACAACCGACGACCTAACTTAGGGCCGCATCTTTATCCAAGCGACCTAGGGTTGACAACCTAGGTACCTACCATCACTATGCCCTCCTATCCAAGCGGAAGGTAGATGAATATGATGATGATGCCGCCCTATAGCCATGCATTTGGGCAACCAACATGAAGCAAAAGTATCATCTGCTACAACTGTGGAGAGACAGGGCACACAGCTAGGAACGGCCACTAGGGTAATTATGTTAGTGCAAATTATATTGAGGGTGATACATACACATGGAATGGATGGGATTTTGCTGAGACCAATCTCATGGAACACCAAAACGCCACGTAGTATATGGACTTGGGGGCAAGTCACCATGTCGCTGGAACTTATAAGAATTTGCATAGCGAAGGGGCTAGCTCTTTTTGGCACAACGTAACCACTGTTTGCGGTAATGCTCACCGTATAGAAGCAGTTGGTTCCTCCAATGTCATCACTCGCAATTTTGATGGAATAAACATTGACCACGTTTTGTATGCTCCGGCGTTGAAGGAAAATCTATTATCCATAGGATCTTTGGCTAATCAAGGTCACACTATTGTTTTTATAGGTAATGATTGCCTTATACTTGATCTAAACAAATCTATCTTGGCAAGAGGTCATTGCAATTTATCCAATGGACTTTATCAATTCACTACCACACAAGATACAACTACAGTGAATTCTATTTCCTTTGGCATATTATTTAAGCATTTTGGCATATAATTTGGCATATTATTTAAGCATTTTGGCATATAGTTTGGCATATAATTTAAGCATTTTGGTCACATGAACTATGCCAATCTTCAACATTGTACCAACGCCAAGCGAGTTCAAGGACTACCAACATTTTCCACCATAAGAAGCATTTGTAGAGATTGCCTAGCGAGCAAACAACATAGGGAGCGCTTTTCAAAGGCATCTATCACTCGCACAACATAAGTACTTCAGCTCCTTGTAGGCCCCATTTGCACCCCGTCACTTAGCGGATCACAATACTTCATAGTATTTACAGACAATTACTCAAGGAAAAGCTTTATCTATTTCATGAGAAGTAAAAGTGAGTCCATCCGCAAATTTTTAGGATTCAAAGCAAGAGTAGAAAAAGAAACTGGCAAGAATATTTTGACACTCAGAACCAAGAGAGGGGGGGGTATTTACCATACGGATTTGGCTCCTATTTAGTGACCCATGGAATCCATCATTAACTTACCATGGCCTTAACCCCTCAACAACACGGAGTTAGTGAGCGTAGAAATAGAACCATCATTGAAAAAGCACAAGCCATGACTGTTGCTAGTAAATCCCCTGGATATCTATGGACGAAGGCAGTAAACACAACCAACTATCTTGTTAATATTAGTTCCACTCGTGCCAATCAAGGTATGACTCCAAATGAAAAATACTATAACGTGAAACCTACGAAAAATCATCTCAAGATATTTGGCTCTCTGGCTTATGTTCACATACCTGACAATTGGAGATCCAAACTAGATAACAAAACATTCCCATGTATCTTTATAGGTTATGACAGCCAATGCAAAGGTTATAGACGCTGCGATCGCCAAACCAAATACATTCATTGTAGTAGAGATGTGGTATTTGATGAAAATCAAATGGGCTTTGATGCAATCACATCAAAAGTCTACTCTCCCAAAATCCTTGATTTATTTCCTAAACCTTCATCCTCATCACACTCAACTCCTGTTGAAACCACAGATGATTCTTCTATGGCCGATGTACCAATCATTGAGGAGCCACTTCAATTACTTCCACCGGAAGTTCAAGCCAAGCAACCACAGAGATATCATCTTCGTGAACGTTGTCCCAGCACAAAATTTAAAGACAATTACCTTTACTCTATAGAAACAAGGACATTTATTGAACCTCGCAACTACACGGAAGCTATAAAACATCGAGGATGGAAAGACGCTATTCTACAAGAAGTAGACTCAATCAAGGAAAATGATACTTGGAAACTTGTAGATCTTCCCCTGGCAATAATCCAATCTCTACAAAGTGGATCTATAAAGCCAAACCTGGACCTAGCGGCAAAATTGACAAATTTAAAGCCAAGCTTGTGGCTAGAGGATTTGAACAGGACGAAGACATAGGTTTTTTTGAAACTTTTGCTCCTATAGTTTGTTGGTCTACTATACGCACTGTACTTGCCTTCGCCGCATGGAAAAAGTGGAAGTTACATCACCTTGATGTAAAGACCGCATTCCTAAATGGTAAAATTGACGAGGAGGTCTACATGACCATTCCCCTTGGATTTGAACATAGTGGCCAAGTTTGCAAACTTCAACGAGCACTATATGGTCTCTGTCAAGCTACCCAGGCCTAGTATGGCAAAATCAATACCTATCTTCAGCAACAAGGGCTTATAAAGAGTACACAAGAATTTTAATCTTCATTTCTCAATTTGCAATGGAAAATATACATTACTTCTACTTTATGTCGACGACATTATACTTACAGGTGATGACCATGACAATATTGCCAAACTTGACCCACAATTGACAAAACGGTTCAAACTGACACATCTAGGTGATGCACAATTATATATTAGTATTGAATTCCTCTACACAGATGATGGGATTTACTTCCATTAGGGAAGCTATATGAATGCCTACTTGAACAATTTGGAATGCAAGATTACAATCCCTTCTCAATGTCTATGAATTCCAAGATTAAACTTTGTAAAGACACTAAGACAAATCGAGTAGACAAACTTGTCTATCAGAGTCTGGTCAGAGGGCTCCTATATGCTACTAGAGGCCGGTGGGACATACAATATGCCGTCAGTTGTGTCTCCCACTACATGAACAATCCCTAGCAAGCACATCTGACTGAAGCCAAAAACATTCTCCATTACTTAAAGGGCACACTTGACTGTGGTATCTTCTATCCTACCAATGATACCGGAGAACTATCTGTCGTAATAGATGCAGATTGGGAAGGAGGAACTGACTCACAAAGATTCACCTCAGAGATCCTACATAAACTTGGCTCATCTCCTATTGCTTGGACTAGCAAGTTGCAACCTACTCTTGCTTTATCCTCCACTAAGGCCGGATATTGAGTACTTTCAAAAGCCGAATATCGAGTACTTTCAGAGGTCGCCCGCAACATCACATACTTTAGACATTTCATGGAAGGACTCAAGATTAATAGCCCATCCCCAACTCCTATCTTTTGTGACAATCTTGGTAGCATTGAACTGGTTTGTAATCGAGTAATGCACCAAAGGACCAAACACATCGAACTTGAACATCACTATATTTGAGAAAAATATAATGATGGCTCAAGTGTCACCTTACATGTCCCCTCCCATCTCCAACAAATGAATTTACTCACGAAACCCTTGGCAATCAATCAATTTGTTGCCAATAGGGATCTTGGCCTTAGACCAATACCCTTGTGTCATATCTCCAACTAGTCTATGTATATTGATTAGATGCTTATCGTAGTCAACAATTTCAGCTACCCTCTAAGCTCGTTATCACTCCTTGAATTCTCTCCCTTGGTCCATACTTTGGTACTGATTTAAATGTGGTTTGAAAGGGGGTGTTGGTGTAAACAAACCACTTGTACAATACTCTTAGGAATACTTCACTTACTGTTGCATCTCACTTCTTTACTGTAGATTCATTCTCGTTAGTTCCCTATTAGTCACCACTCTCACTCTTGTACTTAACCAAGCACACTGCCTTCTTTCAATTAAGCTTGTTAGTTACATTGCAACAAAACTATGAATTCATGTGAGATGCACTTGATACAGTCAGCTCCATTTATACAAGAGCATATGTTACAATAGCCATTTCATTCAATAACAGTCAACTTGGGCCCATAACAAATATTTGCTCTACAACAACAGCATGCTTCCAATAACATCCATCAAGCCACAAGTTCACCCCTCAAGACATCCATTGCATGTAATAGCCATAGTTAACCTTGTCCACTATAATATCAACCACTTTTAAGAGTATTATCAACAAATTTTGGTAAAACAAACAGGCTGTTGTAGAGGGAGCTGACTAAAAACTTGAGTACAAGCGCAGATAGAAGTGATGATCCTCTTCCATTATCCATCGACGAAAACATCAACCATAACATTCTCTTTCTAAGGTGGGCAGCGATCACTTGCCACAACATTAGATTATCATATCCACTAGGAATGGTATATGATTATTGTGCACAATGTGTATAAATGCGCTCCAGCCAAGAATCAGGTTGTTGACGCTTGAGCAAGACGCGGATATAAATGGTATCATCCTCCTCCCTTTGCATTCAAAACTATGGGTGAAGGACGCTCTGCTATTCACATGAGCCAGCGTGGCCGCGCTAACGTTTCTGAGTGGAGATGCTCTAACGGTGCTCCCCGGCACTCAATGCAGCACCTGCTGCTGCGCTGCGAACGCCACTCCTAGGCTCTTCACCTTCTCATTTGCGAGCACATGGGGAACTCCGTTCTTAGAAAATCTGCACATCCAAGGCCCACACATACACTTATGTGAAAAACTCTCCATCACTTAAGTGCCACAAAGATACCGTGAGTTTTGATCTCAACTTTAACCCTTTAAAGCCTAACGTCCATATATTGGCCGTTTGGCCACGTTAACCATTATAGCCACCTGCGTGGAAAATTTGAAGTGTGACTTAAAGGCGGAGCAAGATGAGCATCCACTAGGACTGGCACCACCAAAATCGATGCAGGCATTTGCAAACTACAATCATTTCTGTGATGAAATATATCCATGATGTAGATAATGTTCTATATAATCTATTGCGCTCGTGAGCTCTTTAGGCCTTAACCCTTAAATGTTAGAAGGTGCCACTGGTGGCCACGGTTTTCTACATGGTGTTGTATTTGAACATGATAAGGTTCACATATTGAAATGATCTCCAAATGAAAGATGTTAGTTGAAGAGTCTTCAATCCAAAAGTATAAGTCTCATTTTTTGTATTCTACAAAGTAATATACATGCCTCTATATTTGGTTCCTGACTGACGTTTAAGGGTTAAAGAATTTTATAGCTCTCAATCCTCTCCTCTTTCATTCTCAAAGGCAGCTAAATCTGTTGTTCTATCAATGATGATGTACCTGGAGGGAACAGAGCTGTCCGGGTAGAGTTTGCGGATGAGTTCCACAAGCTTCTCCTCGCTGATGACACGCTCGTAGCAGATATAGCGGCCGGACGCTTCTGTCGATTCCAGAGCAGAGACGTGCGCCTCGGCAACATCCTCTACATGAGCATACGCGAACAAACCACTCTGTGGCAGCTCCTTCACACCTGCAGAAAATAGAGACATGAGTTTGTGTTAATACTGGTCACTACTTTGAAGTTGTTGAGGAGGAAAGACAAGTTACTAACCTTTCAGGTAAGTGCAGATACATTGGGTGGTGCCGAACACTTTGGGGCCCAGCACAATGGCCGGGTTGATCACCACCATGTCCAACTCTTTGTCTCTGGCTAGTGACCACGCGGCCTTCTCGGTCATGGTCTTCGCCAGTGGTCCCCATAGCTATGCGGAAAAGAGCAAGCAACCAGTGAGTATAGGAGGTCTAAAACTACACTCATTATCTAAACACTAATTGGTCATACGAAGTGAAGTTGATTTTACAGTGTGTTTATGAATATTGTATCACATCAGCAGTACCAATACCTTCAACCTTGTGTGTAAAAAGTTATTGCTTCAGTTAGTGTATAGAGAGAGATCTGTGTGTAGAGAGAGAGAGAGGAAGAGAGTTGGCACCTTCTTTGAGCGACAGAAATCCAAGTTGCTCCAGCACTTCTCGTCGATGACCTTCTCCGGGTGCCGTTGCTGGTCCCAAACCATGGTGGACAGGGACGAAGTCAACACCAATCTCTTCACGAAGGAGTTGGCGCAGGCCTCCACAATGTTCAACGTGCCACGCACCTCGAAGTCCGTCATCTCGGGCTGCAAAACCAGTCGGTACAACACATGACACAAAACCTAGAAAAGGGTCTCTGTCTTGGTCTCAAAGTGAAGAGGGAAAGCAAGTGGATTTGAGCAGGAGAATAGGGGCTTACCGGGTAGTTGGCGACGAGGTCACTGGGGGACGAGGTGTGGAACACGCCGTCGCAGCCCATGAACACTTCCACCAGGCTTCCGTAGTCCAGCATGTCCGCTTGGGTGAGCTCCAGGCGCTGCTCGGCTCCAGGCAACGCCATCAACGCGGCTGCCTCGTCTGCAACCACATGACCACAACCAGGTTAGCACAAAGCTGCTGCTGCTTCCAGACAAGTGTGTATGGGGAGGGGAATGCAAGTGGATTTACCGACAGTGGTGCGGATGGTGGAGCGCACATTGTACCCCTTCGCCAGCAGAGTACGCACCAGCCATGAGCCCAGCAGGCTCCAGGTGCCTGTCACACACACATGCTTCCGCTTCCCGGTCTGCGCCACCGGCTCAATCGAATCCCACACACCCATTGTCTGGATACCACTATGACTCACCTTCTTGCTAGCTCCTTGTGACTACTGCAATGACAACAAAAGCACACACACCTCTCGTTAGCAGCTAGCTCCTCCACACACTCTAAAACTCCATTGACCTTGACCACACCTCAAACTACTCCCCAATCATCTAACGACCTAACCCAACCAACTTCATTGTTTTCCTCACCAACAAATCCACCCATGATTTCCTCCCAGCAACCTCAAATCGCTCAAGCCCAAACTGCCACCTTGGCAGAGTGTTCTGACCTGAAAACTAGAGAGTGTTTGGCGCAGCGAGGCAATCCAGAAAGCTGCGTGCTCCTAGTACTACCACTGCTTCGACTAGATGCCCAGAAAAAACTAAAAAACCAGAGCTTTCCTCAAATTGAGACCCCAAAAACCAACTTGAAGGCTGGCTGAGGGAAGACAGAAAACTACAAACAAGTGAGGCAATCCCCAATCCGGATACTACTACTGCTTCTAGATGAGAGAACAACCAAAAACCACCGCCTCAGAGCTTGATTTCGCAACTGACCTGAAAGCTAGAGAGATGCCCAGATTCTGAAGAAACTAAAAAACCAGAGCTTCCCTCAAATTGGGGCCCCAAAAACCAACTTGAAGGCTGGCTGAGGGAAGACTGAAAACTACAAACAAGTGAAGCAATCCCCAATCCCGATGCTACTACTGCTTCTAGACGTAGAGTTTCTGAGAGAACGACCAAAAACCACCGCCTCAAAGCCTGATGCAACTGACCTGAAAACTACAGATGCAAGTAGTAGTGGTTGTAGATGCAGCAGAGTGTCTGCTTAAATTGGGGAAACTTGAGGAAAGTTGCAGCAGGGGGAGTGAGATTCTTCAGTGAAGCATGTGAGTCGAGGAGGCCGAAGATGGGGGAGATATATGAAGAAGGTGAGTTGACGAGGAAGAAGACTTCGAGGTAGAAAGGGTGGAAGTTGGAACATGGAAAGCTTGAAGGCGGACGTGACAGGCGTTGAAAGCTGGGGCGGCTCATGATGCGGCTCACTGCGCTGCCTCTGCCTGCCTGCCTGCCTTTGCCTGGTCCTTCGTCACTAAGCACAAGCGCGTTGGCACGCTCATGTTATTTACCTAACTACCATCTCAGATATTACTAACCTGAGTAACCTCCTTGGCCTTTGGGAGTCAACTGCTGCACTTTCTTCAGACCGTCATCCGAAGATTAAGAGAAACATCATCCACGTGTTTGCTACATTTCCTCTCTGTCTAGTCAATGGTATAAAGTGATCTAAACATAAGTTGGCCCAACAGAAGTCAATTGTGATCTACTACAATACACTGAGTTTGGTATTTAGTGTTATGCACAGTAAATGACTTGTAAATGTTATAAGTTTTTGCTGCATATGAATATCTTTACCAACTATGTCTACAATGATCCCCTCTTTAAGTAGTGTAGATTGTTGTTCTTTTAGTAAAAATCTTCTTCAAAAGTAAAAACTTCTAGCATTTACAAATCATTTACTGTGCATAACACTAAATACCAAAATTTGTGTAGTGGGATCCCGGCTGTCCTAAATAGTGTTGTCCTAAATAGTGTCCTAAACGTTGTCCTAAACGTTGTCCTAAACAATGCATGCGTAGTCACCAGTTGAGTCCCTAGTTAAGTCTTTGTCTCAAGTTAAGGCCATGTCCTCCTCCTCGGAAACACTACCCAATATCTCCCAGTTCAGTCCCGTTAGTTAAGTCCCGTTAAGTCCCTCGCCTCTAAGTCCTAAATCCTGAATTCAAACTTAACCCTACGGACCCTAAGAGCTTGTCTCTACGTTGCCACTATCTATCGCCCTCCGCTAACCTCAATTGCCCCAACGCAAGTTTGATACGAGGTGCAAAGACCGGGTCACCTTGGTATTGACCACTGGGTATCTCGCCATGTCTTTTTGTTAAAAGACTAGGCTAGCGATCGGATTGTAGTAAAAATGTATCTCAGGCCTACATGGTATTCTTCATAATCAATCATTGGGCATAGATGTCTTATGTGTTCATCTGGGTCACTTATACATTCATATTTACAATTTAGAATTCATGTATCAAATTTTTGGGTTTACGGTTCAAATTAGGAGTAAAGGATTTATTGGTGATTCTTAGAGTTTATTGGTGATTCTCAGGGTTTATTGGTGATTCTTAGGGTTTAGGGTTTGAATGGGGCTATGGGAATGGGGCTATGGGAGTGGGGCTATGAGAATGGAAAGAAGAATGAACCATCTTGATAACTGGCTTGTTGTGACAAGAGGTGTTTTATATAGCCCTTTAACCTCTTAATGCCTACAAGGCCTTGGCAGTGTCATTTTTGGTGCTTTTGGTGTTATGACTTTCACCATAATTGCCCATTTTAGTCGCAGTACTCAAAATGCACTTAGAGCTCTACACAAGCTTTCCAATGCATCTCTTCAATCTCTAATCAATGTAGGCATTGACGAACGAAAGTGATTAGCGTGTAGTGGGGTTTCAATGAAATGTATCCTTTGTGTACATGATGTTTTGCATAATCTATTATCCTCGTAGATTCTCCTAGTGCCTCATGGTCCAGTGAGGCGTTAAAGGATTAAGCACAATAGGTCCCTAGGTGGTCACTTTTAGAGTAATTTGCAAATTTGATGGACCGATGTTTCATCTTTGATTGATCTGCGACCTAAGTTAAGTTTTTAGGATCCGTACTATTCCAAAGAATGCGATGAGAATATGCATTGGAGTCTGACGGGCAAACTATAGTGATTTATGTGATGACCGATATGTAGATGATGCTCTACATGATCTATTACACTCGCAGATTCTCTTAGGTCTAGTCACCCTTGTAGGCCTTAAAGGATTAACTTTCCAACAGATTTAAGGAGGTTTAACCCTCAAGCGTCTGGGAGATCCACATTATTATCCAATATTTTGCAAATACACTTTATGAGCATCTTTAGAACATGCACTTATTTTCAAACCATGGACTTTGTTTTTGGCCATGGTAGAAAAGAATGTACTAAAAATAGATCATCATGTAGTGTATTTTGAAAATTTTGGTTAAAATATTCGATAACCATAATGATTATCTTTGAAAATTGTAAGCTTCACCAATAAAATAAAATTTACAAAGTCAATTTTTGACAACAAGTTTTATTATTTTGAAATGATTATTTTGATTGATTTCAAGCATATGCAAGTTTTGTACCTATTATCATAGACAAATATTTTCTACTCATTCCAAAAATATGGATGATTTTCATCCACCATATCAACTCTCATGGTAAGTTTGGACATGTGTGAAAACTTGATTTTTTTACTTTAGTTTTCTAATTTATATAAACTTTCTTAGAGTTTTCCTTCACAAGATCATAATAACTTTGGTTTGTTCATAGAAAAGATGAAAAAAAGTCTATCCCTGAAAAATCTAAAGCTTTATTTAGGAAATATGCATTAATAATTATATTGGTAAAATTGAGTGTGAAATTGAACAAACAAAACAATCCCAATGACCAGTATGAGTCCATGGCCAGACGTCTAGCGTTTTAAGGTTATGTTACTATCCAATACGTAGATAAGAGTACAATCAGCTCTTTTTACAACAGCTTCCACTAGAACAACCGAGATCTTGTAAAAGAAGCTATCTATTCTTGTGGTTGATACGAGGGATAATTTGGTAGATGATGGTGAATTTTAGTAAGACAAACAGGGTTATTACAGGAGCTTATTGCATAGTGTGTTTACCATAGCACAATAACTTTGTACCATATGTAGGGGTCATATTCTACATGCCTCTACCAAATATTTATTTTTTCTTCAAATAGTGACTTCTGCACAATGGGTATCACTTAGATATTACAGGGATATCACTTAGATATTACATGGATATCACTTAGATATTACATGGATATCACTTAGATATTACATGGGTATCACCTAAATATTACATGGATATAACCTAGGCATTACATTGGTATCACCTAGAAAGTTCTCCTAAATTCTTCCAAAAAATATTGGACATTGTCCATTGTGAACTAATTAAGGTAAGCCTCTCCATAACCAACCAAAATCCATAGCCAAGGCCTAAATAATTGGGGTATATCCAACCCTCTTCCATCCCAGTACCACCAACTAAGCTCCAAGTGGAGGTTTGCTATTAGTCAAGACCCTTACTTTTGGTCGTTGGTTATGGTGGGTACCTATCATTGGCCACCCACTAAACATGGCTGCAGAGTTTGAAAATTCATAACTAATTCTATTTTCATTGGAAAAATATGAAATCACTTGGGTTGGATTTGTAATTCTATTGGCTGAAAAACTATAGTATAAATATCTCCTCTCTCCATATATGCTCATTCCTTAACTTGTTGGGTTTAGGGGGGGTTACCTTACGTAAGGAAGTGACCCACAAGTAGGGTGTTGTCTCATGTTGCCAGGTTTCCCCTTTTTGGGGAATTATGAGATTCATCAATACCATGTCCCATGGTCATGTTTTTCAACCCCCCAGCCTTGAGAAGCCTGCACAGACCTGCAACTAACTTGAATTCATGGGATGAATTTGAGACAGTTTCTGACACTTATTCAAATGAATTCATGACTGCCATGGCAAGTTGTAAAGAGATGTGTGGAAGAGGTATACATGTGACAATTTTATACATGTCACAACAAAAAGCTCCTTGTTGGTTGAATCAATACATTATTGACTTTTGGGGTTGGTGACACTAACACCTGAATTAATGATTAGATTTTAGCAAAACAATTTAAATTGATGACGTTATTTAATCATTTTTAGTGTCTCATCTCTTCACTCTCAAAAGTTATTAGAAATGGAAGGAGTTTGGTAGTCTCTCAATTAGAATCTCTTCTATAAAAGAATTTGGTGGTCTGTGAGCTCACATCATAAGGAAGGTGGAGGCACCCAATTCCAATCACTTAAGCCATTTGGGGACTCAAATGATATTGTACGTCAAAAATATTAATGTAGAAAGATGGGGAATTGGGAATGAAACTCAACTAATATTTTTTAAATTTTAATTTCAAAGATTTGGAATTGATATGGAATTTAAAAGCCCAAAAATTGTCGGAGTCCATGATCATATTATAGAGTAGGTGAGATTTGGTGCCCTCCTATGCCCAATGTCAATAAGTTAAAGTGAGTAAAAGAGAGAAGACATGCCATGGATAACCAACTCATGGAGGTACCCAATGCCAATTGGCCTTGTTCGACTATCGAAGCAAGGCCACCAATGAGAGCTCAATCAAGGTGGTGCAACCCAAAATTGCACACTTCATGACCCAATGCCAATAATGACTAGGGTTTTCCAAATTTTGAGTTATCGGTTTTGGATCGCTTCATGCATCATTTCATGCATTTACCATTTTCATGCACCATTTCATGTATACTCAACTAATCGGAATTGGGTGGCCGATTGGAATTGGGTGCCTTTACCATAGTTTTAGCCACCTCTAAAATGAAGGAGGAGAGGGTGCAATGTCGGACCATGAATTGTAAGTGACTTAAATCCTTTGAGGCCTACCAACTCATGAGGATTGGTAGAATCTACAAGTGTAATAGATCATATAGAACATCATCTACATAATAGATACATTTCATCGTGACTCCACTCCACAAAAATTATTGTAGTTCGTCCATCAAACTTTGGCGTCCATTCTCACCGCATTCGTCAAAAGCATACAAATTTATGCAAGTTATCTCTGTTTGTGGATTAGGTTGCAATGAATTGGTGGATGTACTATTCGCAAATACCTATGAGTATGTCGTCCTTAAAGGGTTAAAGTATGAAGGGTGAGATATCATATTCTACCATGATTTCTAACTGTTCTTTCATTTCAATGGATTATGAAAATTTTAGAGCTATGTAGGATTGATTTTCAAAATCAACAATGAGAAGAGATGTCAAAAATCACAATATCTTAGCCTCATTTTATATGTAAAATGTTTCACAAAATGAAGAGCTCATCTTTAAATATATACCATAGATTTACACAAGTTATCTCTGTTTGCGGATTAGACTACGATGAACGCGCGGATCTACTATTTGCAAATACCAATGGGCATGCCGTCCTTAACCCCTACGAGCCCAAGGCATTTCTCCTCAAGAAACACTCCAAATTTGCCACTATCAACAAGTGGCAAGAAAATCCAATTTTGAAGTAACATTCTCGACTACTAACCATAAGATCTTAAACAATACTTCTATAAAAATTTACCATATTTTTTTTGGCTACAATCCACCCCACGGATATGAAGATAGTAGCGTCTGAAGTAGGCCTTTTGGTTTTGGCGACTTGAGGCCAAAAAGAAATTTTTTATTTCCTAAAATAGAATACCTCCAAAAAACTAGGAAATTTTAAGAAATTATATCGCCAAAACTTCATTGATGGCCGTTGGCATATCACCATATTGCTACTAATGAACAATGGAGACTCCAACTTGTCGCCAAAAAGGATGTACAAATCTATGTTTATAGATATGAATTCTCCAAAATGGATATTTATGGAGAAAATTTGGTTTTGTATGGTTTCAAGAGAAACTTTGTGTCGCCAAACTTGCGGTCGTAAAAAAGTTTGTGTCGCCACTCTAGCCAAATCTGGCTAAAACTCTGAAACCAAAACAAAAGGCCTGGTCTGAAGTCAGGAAAATGGTTCATTTTCTTCCCTACGTTTAGTAAAGTAGCAGACTTTGACCTCACATGGTGTCATATTTTGCACTACACAAGGTCTAAATCCTTTACCATTGTGTTAAGCATGGTATTAGTTCCTTATTCACGAATTTTTAGAGGTAGACAAGGGGTGTAGCATACTCAAAACAAGTGTGCAAGAAGTGGAGGTTCAAAAACCGCCATTCAACATTTATTTATTGTGAACTTTATATGTTTAAAAATGATAATCCAAAGGTCAATAAGAAGTTTTTCACCACATGTTGTTGTCAATATAATAAAACATGAAAATTATGTGGATCTCTAGGTTTTATGTAGAAAAGAAGAAGTTTTTTTGGTACCTTGTCCGACAAAGTGTGACAATGTGTGACTTGGGTCAAAATATTTTCTTACACTAAAGACAAGAAATGTTTTTTGGCATCTTTAGAGAAGGTAATATTCTCTATATGTATGAAAAATCTCAATGTCAATAGAAACTTCAAGCAAAACTTTTGGAGCTGCACGGAGTCCCCAATTTGACTTTGATGGCTAATAACTTTCATATTATGAAACCCATAAAATAAAAAACTAAATTCCTCAAAGATCTCATTAGGAGCAGTCTAGTATAAAAACTTCAAAAGGAAAAGATATTTTTTTCAAATTTTAGGTACCTGGCCAAAAATGAAAAACGTCCTCTAGAGTTAAATGGGCTCTTAGGGGTTTAAGGCTTATAGTATGAAGGGTGAGATGTCATATTCTAACATGATTTCTAACTGCTCTTTCCTCTTTTAGCGGATTGTGAAAAATTTAGAGCTATCTAGGATTGATTTTCAAAATTAACAACGAGGAACAATGTCAAAAATCACAATATCTTAGCTCACCTTACATTTATAAAATGCTCTGCAAAATGAAGACCTCCTCCTTGACCATACACCACAATATAAGTATGTAGCCTGTAGAAGTGATGTCACATTCGAGGATGGACAATTGTAGGAAAACAAGTTGCGTGTGCCTTGAAGAATAATATCATGTCGTTTAGGGTGTGGAATGAGCAGCAAGCTCAGACAAGGCCATAATAACTTACATGTTACCTCATGCGTACAGTGTGTGTGCTTTGCATCAACATCCAAGCCAAATACGTGATGAAATCAGTGATGATTTTGGACATTTGGGATGGTGTATTGCTGCCACCTGGCAGTCTGAACCGTGACCAGGCGTCCATTCTGTAGGTCACACATCTAAAATCTGTAGGCAAGTACTGTACACAAGGGTCGGATTCAGTGATGTAGTGCCAGACATTTATTCTTTTCTTAAAATAGAAGAATTTCTTTACGAATGCTCTTGCAAAATTCTATTTTAAAATTTTTAATGCAGCAATTTTTAGAATTACTTTTTACAACTCCAAGTCTTCAACCCTTGGTTACCGTAGTTTTAAAACCTTTGTGTATCTTTTTATTTTTGCAAGGTTTTCAAAATGTGTCACATTACACGTCCCCCACTAAAATCCTATGGCGAACAATTTTTCGGTTGTAGAACATTGTTTATCTCAAGAGCAGCAAAACAATGAAATAATTGTTTCAATGTTAAGGCTGCTTTACAAAAGAAGAAGAAGAAGAAGAAGAAGAAGAAGAAGAAGAAGAAGAAGAAGAAGAAGAAGAAGAAGAAGAAGAAGAAGAAGAAGAAGAAGAAGAAGAAGAAGAAGAAGAAGAAGAAGAAGAAGAAGAAGAAGAAGAAGAAGAAGAAGAAGAAGAAGAAGAAGAAGAAGAAGAAGAAGAAGAAGAAGAAGAAGAAGAAGAAGAAGAAGAAGAAGAAGAAGAAGAAGAAGAAGAAGAAGAAGAAGAAGAAGAAGAAGAAGAAGAAGAAGAAGAAGAAGAAGAAGAAGAAGAAGAAGAAGAAGAAGAAGAAGAAGAAGAAGAAGAAGAAGAAGAAGAAGTCCGGTTGAATTTGGAGGGTGCACTACTTTAACCATCAATAGATTCTTGCAAAAAAATTACTTTGAATTAGAGCAATTCGCATGTGCACTAGGTTGATAGCTTTGCATTGACATATCATATGTGAATAAAACATTTATACACAATTATTGGTGTTTTTTTGGCTCTTTTCTACTTGATTGTATACAAAAATGTTCCAACCTTATACGAATCAAAACGGAAGTTTTGTATGTGAGGAATACAACATAGTATGTGGCATAGTATTCACTATATTTTAGTGTATTTGGTGTATTTTGTGTTGTATTCCTAGCTTTTCCAAGAGTTCTATAAATCCAAAGCATGATCTGATTGTTGGAGAGTGTTCGTGTAATGAGTGTGCAAATCTGAACCTCGTATCTTGAAGCCTAATTCCTCATGGATTTCATGCAAATTGAGTTTTAGCACCTCCGGAGTCTCATTTCCGGCTTCCCGAGCACTAAAGGGTTAACCTACCCATTGGTTGTCTCATGCCATCTTTCTAGTGTTGCCTATCCAATTGAAGTCAAGGTTACCCAATACATAATACACGTATTTGTATTTTGAATATAAATATATGTATTCATATATTGCATGCCAAATACATCCAAATAGATGTTTGAGTGAGGCAACAATAAATGTGTCGTCAGCAACAACTGGAGTATAATGTATACTAGTACTCCTAAATACATGTATTCAATTCTCCAAGTACATGTATTTGAAAAACCTGATTGAAGTGTCCTACTTCGAGGTCAAGTAAGGGTCTTGTGAATGTTTGATGGGGAACATTAAATGCAAGCTTTAGAAAGTATTGACTAAATTCCTATGTATTCATACTATAAATGGAAATATATACATCAATATTTTCTATCTAATAATAATAGTTATTATTAGTAGTACTATCATTGTTACTATTACTATATATTTTAAAACATTTGAACCACTTTCATTAAGTCACGGTTAATCTTCTATACTTGGATGGATGAAACTACTATCCATGAACAATAAATCAAGCATGAAATATTTCCATAACATTTCAACGTCAGTCAAAAACCGTATACACAAGACTGTATTTTATTCTATAGAATACAGAAAATGTATTAAAATTTAGCAAGGCTTACACCTTTGGAGTGAAGAATCTTCAACTAACATCTTTCATATCGAAGTCATTTCAATATCTGAACCTTATCATGTTCAAATACAACACTGTACATGTAGAATACGGTAGCCACCAGCAGCACCTTCTAACGTTTAAGGGTTAATACTACAATATTTGAATTTCTGAGCATCTTTGGAGTTGAATCAATGAGTTGGTCGCGTCCTAGAGTTAACTAATTTCAGAAAGGTTAGAGTATTCATGTGCCATGAGTTTAACCCCTAAAGGCCCAATGTTCCCTAGGGGACATTTAACACCATATTCATTATATTGGGAGATATCCATGATTTTGATCTAGTGCGCATTCAGCTCGACTCGAGCTGAATGTGCATAGTGGGTAAATTTTAGAGCTCAAGAGCAACATACGTATGAAATTGGGAGGCTCACAATCTCCCAACATAATGAATATGGTGTTATTTTGATTTTCAATAGAGTACCACGTTTTCAAATTTAGGCATGATTTTCTAAGATATATTATTGAATTAGGAACTTTTTATTAGCTTCTTGTAGACATAATTTTTGTAGAAATTTGACTTAAGGTTCAAGAGTTACAATTTTTTTTTCAATAACATATACAAATAGTGCAGTGGTTTTGTGTGACATATAACAAATAGTGTAGCAAAATTTTGATCAATTCTAAACTCAATAGAAATTTGAGTTATTGTCCATCTAAAAATAGGAAATCCTCCTAAAATGGAAATGGGAATCTTTGCATCTCCTATACAGATCTTTGAATTTCATAATTATGAGAAAGATATGATATATGCAAAACTTGAAGTGTATTGTTAGCTCTTGGCACATAGTTGCATTGCAGGGTTTTTAAAGACATCTTCTACCCCTCTTCTACTTCTAAAATTTGGTGCACATGTGCCCAACATGATCCATATAAGTTAAAATTAGAAAATCAGTGACCGTAGTGCAAAAAGTCGCTACATAAGGTGGTCGAAGTTTGATGAAGGTGTTTAGTATGACCTCAAGTAGAATTAATATCTCACTTCAAAGGTTGATATCTTTTAATCCTCGACAAAAAATTTACCACATAAAGTTGTACAATTCTAGTACTAGATCCTATGGTTTAATATGTAAAAACTGTGTTGATTTGCATTTTGTGTTGTATGCATTGAAACTAGCAGTTTTTAGTGAGTTTGGGTGCTAAAATGCCTTGGGCCTTTTGGGGTTAAAATATAGTGAATTCACCATTTTATGACTTTCAACTTCATTAATAATGTATGAATCAAGATACTAACAAAATAAGATTGTCACTCTTAAAATGAAATAAATTATATACATGTGTGTATATATATATATATATATATATATATATATATGAATCAAAGGAAATAATTATGGGTAAGGGAGTCACATTTTGCTTTAAAGAATGGATGGACCACCACATAAGGCAAGATATGTTGGAATTGAGTTTCAGGTTCAACCCCTTAACGACCATGGCATTTTAGAGGAATCTATACTCCATTGATTAAAAATTGCCAAGATGAACTTTATGAGAATGTAAGAGTATGATCTTCTTCTAAACTCTTACATAATGATGCAGTAAAAAATTATGAATTTTTGACTGTGTAGTTGAAAGATTCTTACAGCTAAAGTGAAATTTTTGTCCCCCAAATGAACGGCCAGGGAGAATTGACCCTCTCGCTCATCCTTACCCGAGGGGGCACGAGGTGGTGGAGCCAAACCTGGTCCCTATTTCGTTTTTGGATGGGGCCCTACTTGTAGCAAGACAGGGTCCTCCAGTGAAAGCAATGGCCATAGGCCCCAAATTTGACCAAAAAAATCCAAAAAAAACCTCTGGACCCCCCAAAATAAGAGGGCCAGGAAAATGACCCCATGCAATTAAGACGGAGCCCACCTCGGGTAAGGACGAGTGAGGGGTCAATTCTCCCTGGCCCAAATGAACCCTTTGGTCCTTTAGGGGTCAAGCAATGATCTTTTGGGTAAAGAGGATGATATCCATAGTTACAACAAAGTGAAGTTGAAGATGAATGCAGCTGTAAAGCTGAGTGCGAATTGACTGTTTTATGGGGAAAAGTGCTCCCATGAGTCAAATTTGGGGCATTATCTTCCATGGTCACAACATTCGTTAGGAAAGGTCACCAATCCACATTAGACAAGAATCTCACTTGGACCTCAATGGGTAGCTGCAAATAGGGTCATTCCATAGGGCATGTCCATACTGTATTGTGTGTAGGAATTTTTGAAGTTTCTCCTGCAGAGCCAATTCCTATGCGAGCACTTTTTCCACCCTTGATACCTGATGAATACGTCTGCAGCTGTAGAAAGTGGAACTCAAGTTCCAACATTTGACTTCCTTTCCACAATTTCCACCTTTGCCGACATTCCTTGACATATCCTTGCAGCCAAAGTGAGACAGTGTGACAAAGGTTGGCCCTCCATTTGTAGAGACACCTGTCACATGGACCTCAAATTTGGTAGTACAAAATTGTCTTATGGATGTAGTCGCACTGTAGTATGGAAGTTCACCTTTTGGATGTACAGTATATTATTTTATTCAAAATAATTTATTATAATTAATTTGAGATAGTGAAATTTCACTTTACATTACTGTAAGTTGGAATTACTTTCGGCACCTACCTATCAAACTACTTATTTTTCCCTTTTGTAGTGCTTCGGACACAATGGGTATCATCTAGGCATTACATGGGTATCACCTAGGCATTAGGTGGGTACCACCTAGACATTACATGGATACCACCTAGACAAATCTCTTGAATTTTCCAAATCTTTTGGACATTCTGTACATGAATCAATCATCACCGGCACGTAGGGTAGTTCAATATGTTATATGTCAACCTTGCATGATTTCCCATTTGTTTTGACATGTTTTTTTGTTTTCTGATTTTATTCTAGAATGGATTATGGATGGATCCCTCTGCACTAAAAGTTTCATTTAGTGTAGTGACACGAATAGTGTACTTACCATAGTACTAATTGCAAACAAGTTGACAAATAGTGTACTAATTGCAAACAAGTTAACAAATAGTGTACTTTCTCAAAAGATTATTTGATCAAAATTTACTTTATCGAAGATTACTTCATCGGAGTACACTTTATGGAAATTAAAAATTTTAAAAGCTTACTTTTTCAAGATATTACTTTTTCAAATTTTACTTCTTAAAAAGTTTACTTTTCAAACTTTACTTTTTCAAACGTTTACTTTTCAAACCTTCACTTTTACAAAACAATTTTTTTCCAAAAATTCACTTCTTCAAAACTTTACTTTTTCAAAAAATGACTTTTCACCAAGTTTACTTTTGAAAAAGTAAACTTTTTCAAAAAATTATTTTTTCACAACTTTAATTTTTCAAATCTTTTACTTTTGGAACAGCTTATTTTTACAAAAGTTTACCTTTTCAAAAGGTAAATTGTCTTTTACCCCCGAATTGATGTTTTCCCCTAGTTCTTGTTTTTTGGAAATGTTGTTTTTCCCCCGAATTGATGTTTTCCCCTAGTTCTTGTTTTTTTGAAAATGTTGTTTTTTCCTTATTGTTGTTTTTCCTAATTGTTTTTTCCTAATTGTTGTTTTTGCAAAAATGTTGTTTTTTCCTATTTGTTGTTTCTCAAAATGTTGTTTTTTCCTAATTGTTGTTTTTTCCCAATTGTTGATTTTTCCAATTTTTTCTTTGTAAGTTTTATTTTTCTCTTCTTCACCTTTTTGTACACATAATTCTCTTCTACTATGATACACTAAATGTGCACAAGTGAAAAAAGATATATTCCAATCTTTACAAATGTTCACAAATAGTGTAGTAGTTCACATTTAGTGTACTATTCTATCACTACACTAATTGCGTAGTTGACAATTAGTGTACGGGTTCGTATTTAGTGTCCACTACACTAAATGAATTTTTTAGTGTAGTACCCCGGTCAAGCGTTGCACCAAGCCTCAAGCTCCGGAGAGTTGGGGAGGGTAGGGACAAAAACTGCCCCTATTTTTATGTTGGAGGGGGCGCTATTTTACAAAAGGAGGGGGGCTTCTAGGGAAATTGGGGGCCACAAGCATCAAATTTGGCCAAAAATATTTCAAAAAAGCCTCTAGAACCCCCAAAGTGAGACGGCAAAAACAAATGGACCCACCAAAGGCTAAGGCTTGGTGGAACGCTTGATCGGAGCTATTTAGTGGGATCCATTATGGATGACCTTCCTATCAAAGCTATTTAGTGGGATTCATTATGAAATGCCCTTTTCTATCACAATACTCCTCCAAATGTAACAGGCTCCTATGCAACAACAATGCACCAACAAATGCAACAATAAAATGCTGCATCTTTGATATCGCTGGTGCATTGTTGGTGCATTGTTGGTGCATTGTTGGTGCAACATCACCTTCCTAATCATCAACCAACTGTAATATTATTTGGCTGCAATCAGGCCAACCACCAAACCGCTCACTACGTAGCGCATTTAATTTAACCCTTTACCCATAAATTTCCAAGAGTCCCCCGGGGGATTCTAGAAGGTTCGGGCATGTTTCTATGGTGTCATTTTACAACAGTTTTCTTTGGTATTTTTAATGTAGATGGACATTACTAAAAGCTTTGTGTGAGTCCAATTTTTCCTAAATCCGACATTTCATGAAAAAGTTTAGGGTTTTGAAGTTCAAACGAGGAGAGCGGGCACATCAGGCAACTCCAAAAACTTTTGATAGGACACTCTATTGAATGTGAGATTTTCAGTACTAGCTAATTATATTATTTCCTTTCATATTGTTAAAAAAAAAGCTTGTCTTCAGTAAAAAAAAAAAAGCATATAAATCCAAGTCAAACATTTTCACACAATATCGCTCATTGTGGAGCAAGGTACCAAAAAAACTTCTTCTTTTTCACATAAAACTTTAAGATCATCTTATTTTTTTCACAACATTATGGGCTCTAAACCTTCTTATTGGCTATTTGGATTCTCATTCTAAAACATACTAAGTTCACAAAAAAATATAATGTAGATTGACAGTTTTTGAACCTCCACTCTTTGCTCATTTTTTTTAATATGCTACACCTTTTCTCTACCTCTAAAAATTGGAGTTCAAGGAGCTAATGTCATGCTTAACATGATGGAAATGGATTTAGACCTTGTGTAGTGCAAAATTTGACACCTAGTGAAGTTAAAGTCTGCTAATCCACTAAACGCAAGGAAGAAAATGGACCCTTTTTTCTACTTCAAACACTATAATATTACGATCCGTGCGGTCAAAATTTATGAATTTTTTATTTAAGTTATTCAATAAGTCTTAATTGAGATCCTACAGTTAAAACTAGACGTAAAAGTTTTTTGTGTCGTCCTTACTCATTGCACTAAAGCGAGCAGCTTTGAAGTGTTTTTGGTGTGAAATTGTCAAAGAAATTTAGGGATTAAGGCGAATAATCTCACAAGGCCTTGGAGAATCTACGAGTGTAATAGATTAGTGTTGGATATCATCTACACAACGGATACATTTCATCGCAACCCCATTTCATGGAAATCACTGTAGCTCCCCAGTGTATTTTTTTTTTTAATAACTTGAAGATCTTCTTATTTTTTACTTTTTGTTTTTTTCCACAGTGGAGTGAACTTTTGCATTGACCGTTTAGATTCTCATTCTTAAATATATTAAGTTCACAAAGAAATATAACGTGAATTGACAATTTTTGAACCTCTACTCCTTGCACAATTTTTTTGAATATGCTACACCATTCTTTACTTCTCAAAATTGGTGTACAAGGAACTAGTATCATCCTTAACATGATGGATATGAATTTAGACTACACAATTTAGACATTGTGTAGTGCAAACATTTGACACGAAGTCAAGTCAAAGTCTGTTGATCCATTCAACGTAGGGAAGAAAATGTACCATTTGTTTGACTTCTAACACTATAATATCTCAATCCATCTGGTCAAAATTTATGAAATTTTATGAGTATGTTATTTACTAAATTGAGATCCTATGGTTCAAAATAGAAATTGAAGTTCTACGTTTCTTCCTTACTCATTGCACTAAAACTGATAGTTTTGAAGTGTCTTGGTGTGAAATTGACAAAGAAATTTAGGGGTTAATTTAACTCTTATCTTGTTCAAATACAACACCATACATGTGGAATATTGTGGCCACAAGTGGCATCTAATGACGTTTAAGGGTTGACGTGCCCAAACGACCCAAAAATGGACATTACGCCTTATCCTTTAAAGGACCAAGTGTCATAAAATGACATTTTGAAGGTTGGTCAGGTTCCTATGGTGTCAATTACCAACATTGCTCTCTCGAGTTTTTATTGTAGAACAACATTACTAAGCCTTAGTGGGAGAACAATTTTTTCTTGAATCTAACATTTAATGAAAAAGTTACAGAGGGCTGAATTTCAATTGGGGAGAACGAGCACGTCGGGCACCTTCAATTTTTTTTGCTAGGACACTATTGAATGTGAGATTTTCAATACTCACAAATAATATTATTTTCTTTCACAGTGTTAGAAAAATCTATTGTTTGTAATGAAAAATAGCATATTAATCCAAGTCAAACATTTTCACACATTGTCGCACATTGTCGAGCAAGGTACCAAAAAAATCTTCTTCCTTTCCAAATAAAAATAAGAGACCTTCATATTTTTTACTTTTCATTTTTTCCACAACAACACGTGGTGTAAACCTCCTTATAAACCATTCAAACTATCATTCTAAAACATATTCATCTCTACAAAAAAATTAAATGCGAATTGGCAATTTTTGAACCTCCACTCCTTGTACATTTGTTTTGAATATGCTACACCCCTCCTCTACCTCTAAAAGTTGGTGTATATGGAACTAACATCATGCTTAACATGATAGAAATGGATTTAGACCTTGTATAGTGCAAAACTTTGACACCAAGTGAAGTTAAAGTCAACTGATCCACTAAACGCAAGGAAGAAAATTTACCATTTGCTTGACTTCAAACACTATAATATTTCAATCCGTGCGGTCCAAGTTTATGAAATGTTTGTGAGTATGTTACTTAACCCCTAAAGGACCAATGTCCCCTCCGGGGACGTTTTGAGTTTGGGTAAGGTACCACGTTCTCAATTCTAGGCATTATTTTCTGAGATTTTTTGTTGAATGGCCAACTTTTGATTAGCTTTGCGTAGACACAAATTTCGTAGAATTCCGACTTACGGTTCAAAAGTTACAATTTATTTTCACTTATATATATAAATAGTGCAGCAGTTTAGTGTGACATATCACAAATACTGTCACCAAACTTTAATAACTTCTAAATTCAATAGAAATTCGAGTTTTTGTCCACTTAAAAGAAAGAAAATGTCCTCTTGGAAAGGAAATTGAGATCTTTTCATCTACTATACGGATTTGTGAATTTCAAATATTTCAGAAGGATATGATATATGCAAAATATAAAGTGTATTGTTGATTCTCGGCACATAGTTGCATTGCATGATTTTTTAGGACATCTTCTACACCTCTTCTACTTCCAAAATTTGGTGCACATGTGCCTAACATGATCCTTTTCAAGTTAACACAATAAAATCACGGCCCGTAGTGCAAAAAGTTGCCATAGAAGGTGGTCGAAGTTTGTTGAAGGTGTATAGTATGACCTGAAAAAAAGATTATATCACACTTCAAAGGCTGATATCTTTCAATCCGTGCGGTCAAACTTACCAAAATGTTCACTACACACTCTCATACAAGTCTAGTACAAGATCCTACGGTTAAAGTTTCAAAAAAATGATTTTGTATCATTCTGTGTTGAATGTGCTGAAAATGGCAGTTTGGAAGTGTTTTTGAGGAAAAATTGCGGGTTAAATTTAGGGGTTAAAGAGTCTAAATTTAGATCTTACGGTCAAAACTATAAATAAAAATTTGTGTTGCCTTCATTATTCATTGCACTAGAACCCCAACAATTTTGAATTGTTTTTGGTGTGAACTGTCACCGTACCTCAGGGCTTAAATGGTTACCTGTCTGACATTGTTTGATTCCGGACTTCTTATGAACACCACCAGTTACAAAAACCCTCTGGACCAGCTGAAATGAATTTTGCTGGAGACACACCAGCCACTCAAATTCACATGTAAATGAAAAGAAGAAAAAAAATATGTAATTTTTTTTTATAATCCATTATGATTAATTTTTGTGGCTATGAAGTAAGCCAGTGACTGAGGTACAGGGCACAAATGTGTTGCACATGATGCCCTCAACAATTGCTCAGGTTGGACATGATTTGTGGGGTGCTCATCGAGCTGATGAATATGATGTCAGTAGTACTGATTGCATGCCGCAGAGCTACCAGGTTGAATGTTGTGGAAAGGTCAAAATCGGGCATTGGCAAGTGCCGTGCTGCTGTAAAGTGGTACTAAGTTAGATGCTTCCAAAAAACTTGCACATCTGTTCAATGTGCAGTGAAGCAGGTGACAAACTTAACAGAATTCAATTCATGGGGCTGGGACTATTTCACACTATGCCTGAAAATCTGCACCGCCCCTCCTCCGCGTATGCTAATCAAGTACGGAGTACAGTACATGTATATGCATTCCAAATACAAATAATGTATTCATTTGTACTCCGTACTACAAATATGCCCAAATTTATGGATGAGTGAGGTAGAGAGAAGCTGTAAAGGAGAGGGTGGTCCTCAGCAACAACTGGAGAACATGTACTAGTATTGTACAGAGGCTACATCTAAATACATGCAAGGCAATCTCCATGTAACCAACCAAAACCTATAACCAACACCTATAAAATTGGGGTATATTCAATCTACTTGCAGCCCAATACCACTCATTTGGCTCCAAATAGATGTTTGCTACTAGTCAAGACCCCTTACTAGTGCTCCGTACTTATGGGGGGTACCTACTAAAGGCCACCCACTAAACATGGTAGCACACTTTGAAAAGTCATAAATGATTCACATTACACTGGAAAATTGTGAAATCACTTGTGATGATAATATACAGTGGGGTGACATCCTAATTGGCGCCTTGTGCAATTCCTGGGATAGTGTCCACGCTGCTGCCAACTTTGACACCATCCCGAGGGCTAAAAAATTGTTATTTTACTATGAAAATTTAGACACACAATCATCTTTATGTTGAGAAAATGTGTGCCAGATTTCAAGGCCAGGAGATTTATACAAAAATATATATTCAAGATTTTCCAACAAGGGGTAGCTGTAAGAAAATTTTCACAGTTGCCAACTTTGACACCCTCCCAAGGGTTAAAGAAAAATTTTCCCATGGAATTTTTGGAGTGGAAACACATTTATGCTAATTACATGTGTGGAAGAATTTAAGTTCAAAAGACCCACAAAAAATGATATTCCAAATCTACCAACAATTGTAGTTTTGAGAAACAAAGGGGAAAATCGTTTCACAACTTCCAACTTTGACAGCCTCCCTAGGGCTAAGAATTTGTTATTTCAGCATGAAATTTTTGCCACAAGATCATTGTTATGTTGATGACATGTGTGAAGATCATCTCTATATTGATAGTTTTTGCAAGTTGTCGGGTCAATATTCCTTCAAAATACCATTAATTAGTGTTAAAGGTATTCCAAACTAAACGGCACCGATTTTGTTCCTACATAGACCTATTGTTTCTTCTAGAATATACTATTAAAACTAAACCTACCAAACACTCCTCCATCGTTAACTCTTTTTGAGACAATTCAGTTCTCCCTTCGTGTGACCAACTTCCCCACAAGCTCAACAATTCACAGCCTTTTCAGGTTGTGTCTCCGCTAAGCTACTGGTTGCGATGGGAAGCTTCTTGGGCTTGAGAGCACCCACGAGCGCCGTGACCAAATTGGTGGCCTCGTTTACGGCCAACGCTCTATGAAGTGCCTCTACCTCGGCAAAAGCTTGCACCAAAGTTGCGTTTCTATGATACCAAAAAAGAAAATGAGGACTAATCAATTCCACCATCCGCTTATCCAGCTTGGAGATGAAGATCTTCACCAGCTGGCGCTTCGTGAATCCATCACCGGCCTCCGCTGACAATCGTGCCAACCGGGTATACATAGTGCAAGGGATATCTTCCTTCTCCCGTCGTAAATCTTGGATGCATTGCATATGATTACGCCTAAATCCGATGTACTCCACCTCTAGATGGGCCATGAATTGCTCCAAAGGCTCAAAGGCTGGCGGATCACCAGCCGCCATCTATGCCGTACGTGTTGCCACAACCAAACGTGACATGGCCCCCATGCTAGATCGTTCGGCTACAACAACAACACCCTTGCCCTTCAAGTCTTCACCGAGAAAACTCTCTTTCACCTTGGACTCATTGGTGGAAGTCGAGAGTCGGGCAACGACACTTTCGTTGAGCGCAGTCAATAACTCGACATGCTCGCACATGTACTTCTCAATGGAGCGCAACTGTGCATCGAACTGTGAGATCCACCTCCCATGTGAGTGAAGGGCCTCCAACTTCAAATGTTGGGGCAAGAGCGCAAACGCATATCAGCCGTTAAACGACGTCGTCTACTGGCGCTTTTCCTTTATTTAGGTCTCGAACCGGAGCTACCATTTAGACATGAAAATGCCCCCAACCCGTCCTAAGAACCTCTCTTGCATGACAAAACAGAGATCGTCTTCCATGTCGTCAATCGTGCCGACGTCCCAAATCCAAAGCCTTTGGTCAATATCCAACGTTTAAACACGCTCAAAAGCCTCGTCGATATCCGACCCTTACTCAAAAGCCTCGTCAATATCCGACCCTTGCTCAAAGTCTACGGTGGAAGCACTCTCCCGGTGGTCTGGTAAGGAAGAACAATAATATCAACTACACGTACTCACCATTAACAAAAACCACCCCAAGACCTATCTACGGGTACTATCTAAAAGGTAAGAATACGAACATGCAACTTGCACGTGCAAAACCACCAAACTTTGTGGTTCACCAGTCATCACCTCCGGCTAACATATGTCCAACCACAACCCCCCACATAAAATGATCTTACCGGACATGAAACCGACTTCATTTTTACGATACCCTATCACAATTAAGGACAGCAAGAAAGAGAGCCACCAGAAAACACCGGTAACAAGCACGAAATACGGGGAAGGTACCGCACAAGAATTTAGAAATCAAAACCGGATCCTCGGCCCCAACAACATAAAAGCAGTAAATGAAAATGACCAGAGCCACTGGCACTCGCTTGCAGTGGATGGTCACTAGTTGCAAAACCTACAACAACACAAGGGCAACACCCAAAGCTGTCCTTTGCGAAGTCTAATACTAAGGAGGAAGCAAGTTGATGCGGTCGCGGTGTATACAAACACATGTCCCCCCAATGAAAATCACACATTGGCTGACAAACGCGCTTAACACCTATCCAATACCAAAATTGGATTATCAGTGAAATGCCCTAAATACAAGAGAAAATTTCACTCAAAAGCCATAACCAAGTTAAATTGCCCTAGTTATATACCTCCAAAGTTGAGACACTAATCTTTTTGTTATTTAACAACTCACAAAAATGTGGTTTTGGAAAAAAAATTCCATTAATTTTTTTATTTTCCCCCTGGATAGAAACCCTTGTGGAAAACTCCAATCCAAAGTCAAAATTTAAAAAAATGAATAGTTTGAGAGATATTAAGTCACAGTTAATGAATTATGCCCAAATTACACTTTCATCCAACGTGGATGAAAATTGCCTGTAGTGGATGATTTTTCAAAAATGGATGAAAAATCGCTGATCAGGTCCACAAAATGTTCTTCATCTTCTAATTCTTGAGCCGCTCACATCTAGCTCAAAAATTGTTCGATTTGGGCATCGTTTGTTGAATTGGCTTCATTTTGACACACTCTACAACATCAATCTAAGCACCTAAATTTTTTTAAACTTATCCAAGCGCAGATTCTAGAATTAAAGAGCAGAACGTGGGAGGGTCTTTGTCAAGTGAATAACCAGTAAATCACAAACGTAGTCAAGCATCTTGCACTCCACAAAGGGAGAATCAATGGATGCAAGTTGTATAAGAAAATGCAGAGCCTTTAGTAATGATAAAAATCACTTACGAGGAAAGGTAATTACTAAACACTCTCTAACTCACCCACAAAGTTTTACTTGATAAAGATGTCAAGTCAAGGACGTCTCCGGCGCTATGCGCACACACACACAACGTTAAATGGATGAAAATCATCCATGAATGATTGTCGTGCGCCGCCGTACGTCCCTAAACCCGTGGACTAGTAACAAACTAATCTACGCTAAAACACTACGATGCGGAGAGGCCCTCGGCGCCACGTCCCGTGACAACTTGGTCAAACAAAGTTACCCAACTTATGAGGTCCATTCTGCATAAAATGAAGGAAGCAAAACGCCGCTGATCCGTGAGGGCAGACCATTCTATCTAATTGCTCACGGTCATCTAGTAATAACACCATAAAGAGAAGTACTGCATGTGCGGTAATTCAAGCAACTCATAGTATGTTGATTATGAAGTTTGAATCAACTTTGTGTTCATCTCGACAAAATTTATTAGACACATGTGACTGATCTCAAAAAAATCACTTGGATCATTCAACATTTTCTATGTTGGCACCACCTCTCTCTAGAGCTCTATGCATCTTTCCAGTGTACTGGTGCGTACATGTCCAAATTGACATCGGACCCTTTGACACACCCACTTTGAAATAGGCTACAAGCGCCCTCCATAAAAGATTCTTCCTTGCCTTCAAACCACAGGTCGTTGTCGTCTTCCTCTTCAACCAATAGATCTTTATTCATGTCCTCTTCCACTTCATCGTTGATCTCCTCCTCCAACTCTACTTCATGCTTGATCTCTTCCTCTTCCTCCACTTTATCCAGAAGATGCAATTCATAGTCGTACTCCCTTATATAGCCGCCGTCGTCCTGTAACAAGATCTCTCTTTCTTTCTCCACTTCCTTAGCGTCGCTCTCCTTCCATCTTGTAGCACTCCTCTCTACTTCCTTATCTTCCCCCTCCCTCTTCCTATTTTTGGTACCCATTTCCTCTCTCTCCACCTTGGCTCTAGACTATATAGACTACAAGTTGTACCACAAAACACATTAAGGATTGCAATCTTCAACCCCTTCTTATAGTATCCTCCCAACCCACCCATTCATTACACTCCTCGGTTGTAGGTAGAGAAATCATCATTGATTTTAGTCGCCATTACACCGAGATTGGAATAATTCAAAGTAGATTTTATAGTCATGACTCAACATTATGGAGAATTCAGCATGGCTAGCCACGTGTGACACGTCCTCTCTTAATGTCCTAGCATGAGTACCATTTCCACCACCACCCTTACAACATCACTTGAATCATAAAGAGGTACTCAGATGATTGATATGTACTAGGTTTGTGACCTCCCCTTTCCATTTCAGCAGTGGCCTGTTTTAAATTTACAAAGAAACTTGTGAGGAGGAAGCCCAAGTGGTCTCAATTTTTTTGATTGCGACTATGTAAGAAGTTATCTACCTAACGATGTGGACTATTCCACATGCAATGAAAGAGGCAACCCTCGGAGGACTTAAGCAAGGCATATTCCATTGGACCCTGAGACTATATCATTCACGTAGCTACTCATTGTGATTAGGTCGAAGTACCATCTATAGATGTATTGCAATTTCTTACTTAGTAGAGATCTCCGGATTTGATTATGTGTTCTTCAGTTTGCCTAGGTACTATCATATACCTAGGCTCACTTTCTATTGCGGACTCCATTCTAGAGAACAATTGATATGGTTACCCTATCCGGAGATCTCTGATCCTATCTTCACTGTATGCACATCGCACTATACAGAAGTCCTTCACTCCGTCTTTCTTAAAGGTAACATGCGGCATGTTCAACTGATGGCAGCTGTTGTCAGCTATCGAAGTCGAAGAGAAGCGGAACATCTAAGGTATAAACAGTCGGAGATCTTTGGTTAGCTTCTGGCAGGGAGTGCCGCACTTTCAATATTCCGCTGCCCTGCAACAGACAATTGTTATACTGTCACTGCTCTACGTATCTTAATGGCAATGAATGCAAGAGCTCTGCTCTGCTTCTCTTGAAGATGGTTGGCGGGAGTTTGAGGGAGGATCGTCGTACTCGAAGGTGATTTTCAATTGTATTTGCAGCCGGAGATCTCCGGTCCACTTCCGCGAGGACGTGGATGACTTTTTGAGATTCAACTACAATACAACAAGAAATTTAGTACTGTGACTATTCACCATATCCCAAACGCACTAAATTGAAGAGCTTTGTAGTGAACGGTTAGATGAAGACGATCCTGGAGTGATGCTACTTGACATTTTTTTGGGCAACACTGTGGCATATACTCCATACTGTGACTCTCCACCTCTTTATTTCGATGGTTCGGAGAAACCAATGGTTCATCCTTTCTCCGTTGCAAATGTCAGGGGCGGATTTTTTTTATTAGAATTGAAGTGATTATGGTACCTAGAGATCTTTGTTCACACTCTACTACGGTCCAACTTGTCATGTTCACTATATTGTCCGCTGCCTCATGGAGATCTTTGGATGGGATATTCACTGGAATAGTCGACTCGTACTCAGCTTCGATCACAAGGGTCGGGGCTTTTGCTACACTCTGATAGCGGTGTGGGCACACATGCACGTCCCCTTGACGAGATCATTGGATATATTAGGTACCCACTAAAAACTTGGATATCTAATTTTGGTGGTCGACACGCACAAGCGGGCCGTCTACTTACAAACGCATTATCGTTTTCAACTGACGGAGCAGCTCGGATCTTGAGTACTCTGTTTCCAACCGAATATCTCTAGATGGCAGAACGACATTCTTGACATATCAATGCTCCAGGCTCTGATATCTTCTATACTGTTTTTGTACAACTTTACGTATCATTGTACACAGGAAGGACACTGGACGTAAACCCAGGTTTTTTGTCCTTCTCCCCTATACTACCACAGAAATATACTCTGGACCATATTACATGGTATGTTTTATAAACATGTTAGCTTGAAACATGTTATCATATTGTCGATCACGACCAAAGGAATTCCAAGCTTGCTCTATATTATGCATCACTAACATCGGTTTGTTTTGTATTACTGAAATCATCGGAAGATATCCGGGTGTTTGATCAAAATTTATTCACTGAGTATACCTTTCAATTTCTTTGGTGCCATTCTTTTACTAAACAAAAAATCCTTCTTCCTTATTTTTGGACTTTGCAAAGCCCAGAAATAGTCAACTACAGCATTGCTACCCCTTGTTGGTAAATCTTGAATATCTTTTTTTGTATAAATCTCTTGGCCTTGAAATCTGGCACACATGTTTTCAAGATAAAGATGATTGTGTTTCTAAAATTTCATGGTAAAATATCACTTTTTCAGCCCTTGAGAGGGTGTCAAAGTTGGCAATAGTGTGGACATTATCCGTGGAATTGCACAAGGCGCCAATTTGGATGTCACTCCACTGTAATTCTCTTAGTTGTTATTGAAAATAATTGTAATGTTATCTATTCTCTCCATCCATACACATTGCTTAACTTGTCGGTTATGGGGGCTTTACCTTATTTAGTTGTCCAAGTACATGTCCGCGATAACCTTGCTTCGTTTATGCCAAATTTGAAGGAAGTAGAAATCCATCAATTTACACCAAGTTCACTACTTGCTTCTCATTCCATATTTTTTGTTTTTTTACTGGCTGGGAATGTTCCTGTTTTCTTGTCCTTTGTAATGGAACTTGCCCACTTTGAAATGTTGGAATAAGGTAGATCCGACCCCCACCAACCCCATACAAATGATCAGAGTTGCTACACTGATTGTTCCTAGTACTTGTTTTGTTTTCGTGCCAAAAACAAAAAACCAAAAAAAGACAAAAAAAAAGAAAAAAAAAAAGAGAAGAAGATTGTTCCTACACTGTACAGTACCCGGCAAGTCTGAATGGTGCAACGAACTGAACCACGTTTTGTTGAAGCGGCGGTCCTGTGACTTTGAATCGCTCTCTCCTTTCTACCTCTTCGACCTAGAAGTTGTAATTAGTATTGTTAGGTAGGATTAGTAGTCTAGTTAGAAGTGTCGTTGAGCATTTAATGAGATATTTCAAAAATATCCATATCAATCGAAATGAAGAGACATGTGTTGCTGCGGTGGCAGAACCTGTACACAACTTCAAGAAATATCGATGCACATGGAGACCACAGATTTGCTTAGATTGAGCTGAAATTTTGTACAAATGGAGCTTGTGAGTGGATTGAACCACTTCAAATGTCATTTGGTTAGATGGTGATCGTTTGAGTTTTTGTTGATGGTGGATTCTAGTTATGCATGCATCAGATTTTGGAGGTTTTTGAGTGGAACAAAATTCATTTCAATTGTGTAATTTGTATCAAAGTTTTGAGCAGATTCCAAAGTCTATTTGAAGGTATGTGCACACTCTTTGCTTCTAATTTAGATTGGAGTTACTTTGAATGAAATTGCTCAATAGAGCTAGCTTAACAAGAAACTTGAACTCTTTATTGAAATTGTGGTTGATTCAGTTTTGATTTTGTTGTTTGATTGTATACATGAGTTATGTAGCTACCTGTTTGATTCAGTATGGGATGCAAGTCGTAATGAGTATCAGGTGCAAGTCGAAATGAGTATCAAGTGCTAATGCTTAGATAAAGAGATCATGGTTGTAATTTAACTAGTGTTATTTTTATTGTGGTGTTATGTTGGGCCAGGTAATTCATTGCATCTTGAAGTGGTTAACTTTTTCATTTTGAGGTGCATTTCATTGTGTTTTGAATTTGTGAGAAATGGGAGGTCGTCGTTTGAGTACAAAGGTCAAAGGCATCATAGTTGGAATGAGTTGTTCAGGCATGTCACAACGTAGCATTGGAATTAAGTTAGGCATACCACATACTACCGTTCAGAATGTCTTGAAAAAATTCCGTAGAGATGGAACAGTGGTCACTCGAAAGGCTAAACGCCGACATTGCAAATTGAATGATCGAGATAGGAGGGAATTGGGTCGCATTCTTACACAAAATAGACACATTCCACTTGTATCCATCATAGAACAGATGAGTGAGAAAGTTTGTGAGCGCACGTTAAGGAAGGAGATTAAATGTATTGGATTTGGTAGTCGTGTTGCAACAAAGAAGCCTTTTCTTAATGACAAGCATAAAGCTGATAGATTGGCATTTGCTAGAATACATGAGACTTGGAAAGTATTAGATTGGATGAATGTAATATGGACACATGAGTCCTCATTTGAGATAGGCAAGAATTACCGGCAAGTCAAAGTTTGGCGGCGAGCGTATGAACGCTACTCATGGGATTGCCTAGCACCCATTTTAAAATCTGGACGGACATCCGTTATGATTTGGGGTGCTTTTACAGATTATGAGAAGTGCCCCATTGTTATTATGCCATCTGATAGACGAACAAGTGCCGATTTTGTTGACATTGTGTATGAGGGTCGATTGAGTGGCTTTTACTTCATGCATGATAATCCTCAAAGTCTTCATCTCATGGAGGATGGTGCCCCAGTGCATCGTAGTAGCTTACCAAAACAATGGCGAGAAGCGCATCAGATCAAGAAGATTATATGGCCTGCAAATTCACCGGATTTGAATCCCATAGAGAATGTGTGGATGATTTTAAAAGACTTTGTACAGAAAGAGACTAGGCCGAAGAACAAAGATGAAATGGTCAAGAGCATTGAGCAGGCATTGGAAGCCATATCTATGGAGACTCTAGACATTCTCATTGCTAGCATGCCTCACCGAATGAAGGCTGTAATTAATGCGAGAGGTGGTAGTACGAGGTGGTAGATAGTGTGCTACAAAATGCACTATTGTTGTATGTTCTTAAATTTTTCAATATAATGAATCAATGTTTTTCAAAACTAGACTTCTCTACCTTCCAAATCCAATTTACGGTTTGCAATTTCATGAATTTTTGAGCCTGTGGTGTGATTTTGAAGTTACGAGTTCACTGCTGAATTTCAGCAGAACCAGTGACTGCACCATTTAGACTTGCCGGGTACTGTACAGTTCCCTTCGGAAAGTCTTCGGACAAATCGAATCTAGGGTTCTTCAGAGTTCTCGCACTACTGACTTCAAACGGCTCCCATTTCTTCAGCCGGCCTTCAAACCCTAGATTTCTTTTCACAACATGGTGTACACAAGAGAGGAAAAGGCTCAAGTGGTTGGGATGTTCAAGGGTGGCTGCAGAGTGAGTGAAATTGCCGTTTCTTTAGGTATACCTAAACAGAGTATTTCTGACATTCTGAAGAAGTACCGCATTGAAAACACCATGGAGACCTCGCAACGCAGTGGAAGGCCAAAGAAGTTGTCAGAGCGGGATACTAGAGCAATTGTTCGAGTAGCCAAGCAGAACAGGAGGGCAACATTGGCAGACATCACGAATTCTTCGCCTATCCAAGTAAGTCATACTATTGTGAGACAAGCATTGAAAGATTATGGTTTGCAAAGTAGAATTGCTCGCAAAAAGCCATTTCTTTCACGTGTTCACAAAGAGAAGCGACTTGCTTTTGCGAAAAGTCATGTCAATTGGACCGTAGAGCAGTGGAAGAATGTGATTTGGACAGACGAGGCAACCTTTGAAATTGGCAAAAATTTCCGGCAAATTCGGGTGTGGCGTAGCACCAAAGAAACTTACGAACCGGACTGTTTGGCTCCAACTTTCAAGAGCGGTAGGACTTCAGTGATGATCTGGGGTGCTTTCTACAATAATCTAAGGTCATCATTAGGGTTTATGATACCAGGAAAGCGAACTGCTCTTGATTTTGTGGATATAGTTTACGAAGGGCCTCTGAAAGAATTTTTGTTGTTAGTTCCTGGGGCAATTCTCATGGAAGATGGTGCTCCTGTGCATCGTAGTCTTGCACCAAAAAAATGGAGAGAAGATCGAGGATTGCAGAAGCTTGAATGGCCGGCACAGTCACCAGATTTGAATCCGATTGAAAATGTGTGGGCCATGATGAAGAGCAGTATACAGAATCGCTCAACACCAATTACAAACATTGCAGACATGAAGATAGCTCTGCAAGAGGTGTGGGTAGGCTTAGACATTGAGAACTTTGAAACTTTGATTGTAAGTTTGCCCACCAGAATGGCTGCTGTGATCAAGGCCAAGGGAGGAGCAACTCGATGGTAAATTGGTATACTTGCAGAAAGAGATTCTCAATTGACTCAAGATTTTTCTTGTATTTTCATGTGTTGGTTGTCGATGAGTATAATAAATTTGAGGTCAGTGCATGGATTTTGGATTATGCTACATCAAATTTGATGCCAAGTGATGCGGCTGTCCAGAGTCAGTTTTCTTGGTTGTCCGAAGACTTTCCGAAGGGGACTGTACAGTACAAAGGGGAGGGGATATTATACTCGGATTAGTGAAGGTGGTATCGTATCTGAGGGTCGGATTTGGTGAAAAACAATTCTATAAATAATTATTAACTTTTTTGAAATTAATTTCTCCATGTAGAACGGATTTTGTAGAATGATCTATTTTTAGAACTTTGCCAATCCTCAATTTTAGGATTAAACAATTATTTGGCACAAGGGTTTTAAATGTGACCATGGGGTACGGTACTAAATTTCTCTTTAGTGTACAATTAGTATCATGTGAGATTTAGTTCTTGGAGGTCAAAGGCTTTTGGTGACATGTGTGTAGGCATATTGTTTTTCATTTTGAAAGGATTTGTAGTACTACAATTATTGTATGGCAACTTGGGCACCATGGACTTGAAATTAGTACCACTTGTCTATATTATCAGCCTTTACTATGATAAAGTTGGACTTTGGCTATTTTGGACTTCATAAAGTCTAGATTTAGATAACCCTTAATGACAAAATGTCCCGAAATGGGCTTTCTAAAGGTTTGGTTAAGTTCCTATGGTACCTTTTTATAACATTCCTCTTTGAAACTTTTGCTATAGATGGGCATTACTAAAAACTTTGTAAGAGTACATTTTTCAAAAACAAGATCCATTTAATAAAAAGTTATAGGGTGTTTGAATTCCAAATGGAGAGAGCATGTAGGATAGGTAGGGTACTATAGAGCTGAATGGTACTACTATAAAACTTAAATACTTTATATTTTAGAGGCGGGTAGCATCGAAGGATAGCAACTTTCATTCTTTTTTTAAAATTTTCCAATTCTTTTTCTAATAACAAAAGAAGGCTTCATGATTCTATTTAGTGTTTGGGTTTGAGATCCAACAATTATATTTTTAGTTTAAAAATTAATATTGCTTTCATATGTAATTGGCTACTTTCTATGCCCCTAGACATTGTAAGTCCATTTCTCTTATCCATTGTTTGTGATTTTTGGCATGCAATGACTTAATTCAAAGGTAGAACATAGATCCATGAAATTTATGCAGTGTAGTTGAAAAATATGCCATTATCTAGAGTCAAAGTATACTAATTTGTCTGTACAAGAAAGATGAAAATCATATGCACTCTTCAAATGCGTGTATCTTACATTTTGTGCAGTCAAAATTTACAAATTGTTCTAAGTTCCTTCTTGAAGTAGTTAATCCCTAAAAGCCCAGTTAACCTTGGAGGGACAATTTGCATTTTGGGCAAGTTCCTAAAATTTGAAAAAAAACCATTATTTTTGGAAAGTTTTATACTTGATTGCAATTGATAAAAGCTTCGTAGAAATGTTTCTATAAAAAAAATTTGCATTTTCTATATGAAAGTTATTAGCCTTCGTAGTTAAATTGGGGACTTTGGGTAGCTCCAAAACTTTTGCTAGAAGTTTCTATTTACATTAAGATTTTTTGTACATCATGAGGATATCTTCATTGAAGGTGTCAAAAAAATTCTTCTCTTTAGTATATGAAACATTTTAACCCAAGTCAAATGTTTTCACACACATACATTTTAATCTCTAAATTACCAAGAGTCCCCTTGGAGGTCTTTAAAGATTTGGGTAGGTTCCTATTGTGTCAATTTATAACATTCTTTTTTGAAACTATTATTGTGGATGGACAGTACTAAAAGCTTTGTGTAAATTCAATTCTTTTAAAAATCAGACATTTAATTAAAAAGTTATTGATTTTTGAAGTTCAAATGGGGAGAGCAGACACGTTGGGCAACTTTTCAAACTTTTGCTAGGACACTCTATCAAATGTGAGATTTTCAATTCTAGAAAATAATATGATTTCCTTTCAAATTTTAATTGTTTTTTTGTATTTAGTGAAAAAATAGCATATCAATCCAAGTCAGACGTTTTCACACATTGTCTTATATTGTTAGGCAAGGTACCAAAATATCTTCTTCCTTTCCAAATAAAACTTGGACATCTTCATTTTCTTTAATTTTTATTTTCCCCACAATATTATGTGGTGTAAACCATCTATTTGAGCATTTGGATTCTCATTCTAAATCATACTAGTTTCACCAAAAAAATGACGTAAACTGACAATTTTGGAACCTCTAGTCCTTGCACAATTTTTTTGAATATGCTACATCTTTTTTAACCTCTTAATTTGGTGTACAACAAAACAATATCATGTTCACATGATGGTGATGAATTCAAACCTTGTGTAGTGCAAAATTTGGATACCGAATGAGGTCAAAGTCTGCTCATCCACTAAATGCAGGAAAAAAATGAACCCTTTCCTCAACTTCAAACACTATAATCTTTCAATCCGTGCAGTCAAAGTTTATGAAATTTTGTGAGGACTTGACATAAAAAGTCTTAATTGAGATCCTACAATAATCACTAGAAATAAAAGATTTTTTTTCCTTTATTACTAATAGCATAAGATTCAACAATTTTGAAGTGTATTTGGTGTGAAATTGTCAAACTAATTTTAGGGTTATACATATTAAACTCACCAAAAAAAAATGTGAAGTGGCAATTTTGAACCTCTATTCCTGCACACTTGTTTTTTATATGCTACACCCCTTCCCTTCCTCTAAAAAATGGTGTACAAGGAACTAACATCATGCTTAAACCTTAAGTGCCCACGAGATTGGAAATGGGACTTTGAAAAGTGTTAAAACCCAATTTGCATGAAATTCATGAGGAATTAGGTTGTGAAATGTGAAGTTAGATTTGGGCACACATTACATGAACACTCCACAAAAATTAGATCATGATTTGGGGTTATTGAAGTAATGGAAAAGTTAGAAATACAACACAAAATACATCAAATACACTAATATACAATGAATACCATGCCGCATACTATGTTGTATTTCATACACATGCAAAATAATTTTGGTCTTATATTTTGATTGAAATTTGTCTTTACAAGATTCTTCATTGTTTTGTCATTGTTGATCTCTCTCATCGGGTACAAAACTTTTGTTTTGATTCATATAAGTTTGTAATATTTTTGTATACAATTAAATAGGAAAAAGTAAAAAATCATCAATAATCATGTATAAATGTTTTCTTCACATGATATGGCAATGCAAAGCTATCAACCTAATGCACATGTGAATCTCTTTTATTCAATATACATTTTTTTTGGAAAAGATCTATTGATGGATAAAGTAGTATACCCTCCAAAGTCCACAATTTTCATCACCAATATACCGTAGCTTGAAACACTATAATCTATTCAATGAGTGGTTGGATGGTGTGCAAATTCTCCTCAAAGTTGAGGTTATGGTTTGAGTTCAATTTTGTAAGGTTGAATACTAAAATTAGGCATTCTATTTCCGTCAAAGTTAGTTCAAAGGAAAAAAATCAACATATTTCTTGGTTTTGGAGAAACATGACCTGGGCACTAAAGGATAAACACAATGGTAAAGGATTTAGACCTTGAGTAGTGCAAAAATTTGACACCGAGTGAAGTCAAAGTCTACTGATTCACTCAACATAGGGAAGAAAATGAACCATTTTCTTAACTTCAAATGCTATAATCTTCATATATGTGAGGTGGATTGCAGCTAAAAAGTGATAGTAAGTTTGTATAAAAGTCTATTCTAAGATCTTATGGTTAAAAACCCAAAATTGTACTTCAAAATTAGGTTTTCTTGGCACTTATTGATAGCGGCAGTTTTGAAGTGTTTTTTTGAGGAAAAATGCCTTGGGCTCTTAAGGGTTAACTTGAAGATCCTATGGTTCAAAATAGTAAAGAGCTCTTTCAATTAGTCTTACAACATCTCCTATTAGAGAGGCAATTTTGAGGTGATTTTGGTCAAAGATACTCTCCATCATTAAGGGTTAAATATGGCATCAAAGGAACAAATGGTCTTTTAATCCTTTAGTGCCTAAGAGGCCTGACATGGCCTTTTTTGTGTTTTTAATCTTGTAATTCTTTCTACAATAGTCTATTGTCTCTCATGTACTTTGAACATACTTCAAGCTCTTCATTGGCTTTTCCACATATCATTCCAATCTCTAATCTACGCAAACATCAACAAATTATAGTGATTTCCATGGAGTTGTAGATTTTCTTGCTGAAATGTATCCAACGTATAGATGATGTTTTGCCTAATCTACTACACTCGTAGATTGTCTTTGACCCTCGTGATCCACGTAGGCACTACACGGTTAAGGGTTAATCCTTGAAGGTCACAGAAGCCACATTTGGATTCCAACACGATGTTTTTTGTGCATTTAACATACAAGGTGTAAAAATTAATGTATATGGAAGTTACAAAAGTTTATATTTGTCTTAAGCTTGATCCAATGACGTATGACAATTTAAATTTAGATCAGTATTACACATACTACATGCTTGAGAAGTTGCAAAATGGTCATGTATTCCACATGTATGGTGTTGTATTTGAGCATGATAAGGTTGAGATCAACTTTTTTTTGTGTGGCTAAATTGGGCCAAATGGCAATTTTTTCCAAAAAGGAATATTCTCCAAAGACTGGGAAAGTTGTGATTTTATATCGCCAAATTTTTATTGATGACTGTTGCTATATCGCCATATTGCTACCACACATTTGGTGACACATAGTTTCTCCTGAGACCATACAAAACCAAATTTTCTCCATGAATATCTTTATTGGAGAATCTATCTCCATAAACATAGATTTGTACATCCTTTTTGGCGACATGATGGAGTCCCTACTATTCACTAGTAGCAATATGGCGATATGGAAATGGCCATCAATGAAATTTTGGTGATATAAAATCATAATTTTCCCAATTTTTTGGGAAAATTCTTTTGTTGAGAAAATAAAATTGCCCTTTGGCTCCAGATCGCCAAAGAAAAAAAAGAAAAAAAAGAAAAAAAAACCCTGATATAGTCCCCACTGACCTTTAAGGGTTAAGATCCTTCATTCAAAAGTGGCAATAAATCTCACATGTTTGAATGACATCTATAAACGAATTATGGCACTTCTAGAATTTTTCTTCACCCCTAAAGGACCAAGACATTTTCCCCTCGAAATCACTCCAAAACTGCCATTTTCAGCGCATTCAACACGAAATGATACAAAATGTTTTTTCTGAAAATTTAACTGTAGGATCTTGTACTAGAGTTGTATGAGAGTATGTAGTGAACATTTTGGTAAGTTAAACCGCACGGATTGAAAGATATTAGCCTTTGAAGTGTGATATAATCTTTTTTTCACGTCATACTAAACACCTTCAACAAACTTCGACCACCTTCTATGGCAACTTTTTGCACTACCGGCCGTGAGTTTATTATGTTAACTTGAAAATGATCATGTTAGGCACATGAGCACCAAATTTTGGAAGTAGAAGAGGTGTAGAAGATGTCCTAACAAATCCTGCAATGCAACTATGTGTTGAGAATCAACAATACACTTTATATTTTGCATATATCATATCCTTCTCAAATTTTTGAAATTCACAAATCCGTACGGTAGATGCAAATATCTCAATTTCCTTCCAAAGAGGACATTTTCTTTCTTTTAAATGGACAAAAACTCGAATTTCTATTGAATTTAGAAGTTATTATAGTTTAGTGACAGTATTTATGATATGTCACAATAAAGTGTTGCACTATTTGTATATATAAGTGAAAATAAATTGTAACTTTTGAACCGTAAGTTGGAATTCTACGAAGTTTGTGTCCACGCAAAGCTAATCAAAAGTTGTCCATCATACTACTAAAATCATAATCGGCGCAATGAACCACGCAGAGATCAATCGCGCAGTCAATCGTGCAGTGAACTACAGGAACGGTGCAGTCAACCGCGCAGTGAACTATTGGAACGATGCAATCAACCGCGCAGCTGATTGCGCAACCAACCGCGCGGTGAATCATGTTACCTTTTTAAAAATATAGTTTGTAATATAAAAACTACATTAAAATGGTTGGACTTATGTGTTGCAAAGCATTAGCTTGAGTTTTTTGGGTGTGATAAATTTGCATTTGTGTGTTGCAATTTGTGCTCTTGATTACAAATTTGACTTTCAAAATATTTTTTGAGTTAAGCACTAAAAGATTGAATTGTAAATTATGAGTTGTAAACTTGAAGTGAAAAGTTGTGAAGTTCGAGTTGTGATCTTGGAGGTTGGCATACAAAGTTGGAGTTGCAAAATTGCATATTTGAGTTGTGGAGATTGAAATTACAAGTTTTGAGGTGAGATTGCAAGTTTTGGGATTGTAATTGCAAATTGAGTTTGTGGGTGTGTGAATTTGTGATTGTAATTGCAAGTTGAGTTTGTGGGTGTGTGAAATTGAGATTGTAATTGCAAATTCAGTTTGTGGGTGTGTGAAATTTGCATTTGTGTGTTGCAATTTGTGCTTATCCAAAATAAATTTGAAACTTTTGATTACAAATCTAACGTTCATAACATTTTTGAAATTCCATGTTAAAATGCAAAAATCTAAAACCTAATTTATTTTTTCCATTCTATTCTATTACATTATTAAAATTCATGCATAGGTTTCAAAGACATATTTATATTTTATGTAGATTGTTGTTACCTTTTCTTTTAATATTTTGTGATATAGAAACTACATTAAAATGGTTGAACTAATGCGTTGCAAAGCAAGCGCCAACTGCTAGTTCATACTACTAAAATCATAATCCGTGCAGTGAACCACGCAACGATCAATCGCGCACTCAACCATGCAGTGAACTATAGGAACGGTGCAGCCAACCGCATAGTGAATCATGTTACTTTTTTTAAAAATACAGTTTGTAATATAAAAACTACATTAAAATGGTTGGACTAAATTAATGTATTGCAAAGCATTAGCTTGAGTTTTTGGGTGTGACAAATTTGCATTTGTGTGTTGCAATTTGTACTCTTGATTACAAATTTGACGTTCAAAATATTTTTTGAGTTAAACACTAAAAGATTGAATTGTAAATTATGAGTTGTAAACTTGGAGTGAAAAAGTTGTGAAGTTGGAGTTGTGATCTTGGAGGTTGGCATACAAAGTTGGAGTTGCAAAATTGCATATTCGAGTTGTGGAGATTGAAATTACAGGTTTTGAGGTGAGATTGCAAGTTTTGAGATTGTAATTGCAAATTGAGTTTGTGGGTGTGTGAAATTGAGATTGTAATTGCAAGTTGAGTTTGTGGATGTGTGAAATTTGCATTTGTGTGTTGCAATTTGTGCTTATCCAAAATAAATTTGAAACTCTTGATTACAAATTTGACGTTCATTACATTTTTGAAATTCCATGTTAAAATGCAAAGAATCTAAAGCCTAATTTATTTTTTTCTATTCTATTCTATTACATTATTAAAATTCATGCATAGGTTTCAAAGACATATTTATATTTTGTGTAGATTGTTGTTACCTTTCTTTTTTTATATTTTGTGATATAAAAACTACATTAAAATGGTTGAACTACTGCGTTGCAAAGCAAGCGCCAACTGCTAGTTCAATAAAAAATCTCAGAAAATAATGCCTAGAAGTGAGAACATGGTACCTTACCCAAACTCAAAATGTCCCCCGAGGGGACTTTGGTGCTTTAGAGGTTAATCAACGAAACATATTTCAGAGGTTTAAGTTTTATTTCGCACTGGCTGTGCAATAACTCTTCAACTGAAAATCTGCATCCAAAACACTTCGTTTAGTGAGTCATTGTAATGTTTCCAGAAACATTTACTGAAGAATGTACAGTACAGTACAACTGAAGAATGCTACTGTGAATCAAAGAGATCTACAGAAAGTTTGAAAGAGAATTAAAAGAAGGAAAAAAACATTACTGAAAATTTTAAAAGAAGTCACCAGTAAATTGCATACTCAAAGAATTAAGTACCTATTCATTTACCACTGAGCCTATCTCCACATAACATAGGTTAGTGGAATAAAACTACTGGCCACTTCCGAGGGTAAACAAAACCATAGGCTCACACATGTGTGTGGATGAGCCTGTGTTGGGACCCCAACGATTGGTGGGGGGCCCCAATAAACAAAAGGTAAACTTAGATGAAATTTTCAAAGTATAAATTGGTTCCCAATTTAAGCACGCTGGGAACTCTTTGGAAACATTGGGAACGTGTTGGAACTGATGGGAACGTGTTGGAACTGATGGGAACGCAATGGGAATGTTGTGGTAATAATATGGTTGAAAAGGTAAATCAGAAGAGGGTAACCAAATGGTTTGGTTAACCTGGTGTGGGCATGAGGAGCCCAGGCTCGGATTCGGCTGATGACCTTGCATACCACCTCAGTGTTTCTTAGACTAATTGGTTCTATTCCACACACAACAAGAGCGGGCGTGGTCAACCAAAGGCTCTCAGAACACTGTAGTCAATTTTTTCAGGCACGAAAGAGTGTAAAGTATTCAAATTAAGGCCCTTTGATGTTGCATTCGCCATGATGGCGAATCCCTCAAGGCGAGTTATCTGTTTTTGTAGTACGTCAACCTGAGCTGACTAGAGAGTTTTCCAGGAGCAGGACAGATGAGGCTCTCTCAGAGGATATTTGGCATGCAGATATACCATATTTAACAAATAGGGACGCTGCCTTGTTACATCAGTACAGCCACTTTTTTCTACTTCACTATTACGTGAGGGTGTGGCTACACTGGAATATTTAGACATTCACAATGACTGCTATTTTAGAGTAATACTAGCAGGTGGCGCTTGCTTTGCAACGCAATAGTTCAACCATTTTTATGTAGTTTTTATATCACAAAATATTAAAAAAGAAAGGTAACAACAATCTACATAAAATATAAATATGTCTTTGAAACCTATGCATGAATTTTAATAATGTAATAGAATAGAATAGAAAAAAATAAATTAGGTTTTAGATTTTTTGCAATTTTACATGGAATTTCTAAAATGTTATGAACTTCAAATTTGTAATCAAGAGTTTCAAATTTATTTTGGATAAGCACAAATTGCAACACACAAATGCAAATTTCACACACCCACAAACTCAACTTGCAATTACAATCTCAAATTCACACACCCACAAACTCAATTTGCAATTACAATCTCAAATTCACACATCCACAAACTCAATTTGCAATTACAATCTCAAATTCACACATCCACAAACTCAATTTGCAATTAAAATCTCAAAACTTGCAATCTTACCTCAAAACTTGTAATTTCAATCTCCACAACTCGATTATGCAATTTTGCAACTCCAACTTTGTATGCCAACCTCCAAGATCACAACTCCAACTTCACAACTTTTTCACTCCAAGTTTACAACTCATAATTTACAATTCAATCTTTTAGTGCTTAACTCAAAAAAATATTTTGAAAGTCAAATTTGTAATCAAGAGCACAAATTGCAACACACAAATGCAAATTTGTCACAACCAAAAACTCAAGCTTATGCTTTGCAACGCATTAGTCCAACCATTTTAATGTAGTTTATAATACCAACAAAAAATATAAAAAGGTAACATGATTCATTGCGCGGGTGGCTACGCAATTAACTGCACGGTTGACTGCACCGTTCCTATAGTTCACTGCCCGGTTGATTGCGCGATTGATCGCTACGTGGTTCAATGCGCGGATTATGATTTTAGTAGTATGATAAAACTGGAGTATTTGAAGAGAGAGGTGTCTGTTTTCAAGTTCCACCTTAAAGTGCCATCTATGAATTGCAATTTCAATTTGAGATTCGAGGGCAGTTTCACTTTTGGTTGTGTTACCTTGGACATTTTTAAGCAGAGGGATCGCAATCGATGTTCATTTGATGGCCCATATTCAATTGAGAATGCACTACAAGAATTGCGCCTACTGAGGAAGGGGTTGTCCAAGACGCGTGTTATTACGATTCCAGAAATTGACAGGAACTAGACATCATTCGGTTTTCTTTTTTCTTTTTTCTTTTCTGAAAACATATCAGATAACTCCTAAAGTTTCAATAAGATGTCCTTACGGGGACTAGATTATCAAGGTCCTTTATATCATTTCATATCTGGTCACATTATCCTCTAATATTGGTGACATTGAGGGAATTGGAAAGTGGGGCTCCATTTGATTGGGAAGGGGAACTTGAAGATGGTCAATGCGCTTGAAAGGATGGTTTCCCATTTCTTAATAACAAAGCTGCTCCATCTGATGTAACATATTGACAGTATACCTCATTCACTCTTTGTCGCCGACCGCACACTGGCCATGGTTCAAATTTCTCACGCGGTCCGCACATCCACGATTGATACGTGCCCCAGCTCAAGATGTGGCGCTCTAACTATCAATGAGGATGCCAAGAATTCAGCTGAACAGTAGTCGGTTGATGCTTGTCAAGACCACAATCCACACATTTGGCGGCACAATGAACACAATGCGTATCGCTCTTACGGCGAACATCTGCCGTGCAGAAACCTTTGCTCAAAGTGCAGAATGTCGTGGCCTCTAAAATAAGGGAGGCTGTTTTCAACACTCTAAATTCGACACCTTTACGTTATACACCAGCTTTCGACATTCCTTCCGAGACTTCATTAAAAAGTGCCGAAACAGCCCCTAGATTGCGAATAGTAAAACGAAAAGAGCGCCCAGCTAGTTCTGGTTCCTTATCACTGAGAATATTTTCCAGGATTCCCATTCTTGCAACATGCAGAGGGTGTTTCTGCAGCAACTTGGCAATGGCGTGGGAAGAGTCACTACATGTTTAGCGTACCTAAACAACGACTGCCAAGTTCCTCACAATCTCAACATTGCCAGGCCGAGGACACCATCAATCAACTAAGCAGTAATTACTTCTTATTACAACCGCCACCCAAAGACTGCTTCCAATTTCAACACGCTACTCACCTCTACCTCTCGTGCCGTCTACTTCCTATCCTGCAACATGAGTAGTTCACTTACTAGCAACTCGCATCCATGCATATAAATCTCGCGTCCATCACCTAGTGCTGCCAATCTGCCACTCGTTCATCAGTGTCCACTTGCACAGTACTGGTGTATTTACAGTGATGGGCGAAGTGGTGGAGACGGTGGCTCCTCGAGCACCTGTCACCTCGGAGCGATTCGTCTCTCCCAGCCTGCTCGAAGCCATACCGAGCCCAAGTGAGTACTACTCTACTACCTGTATCATTCTGTTAAACATGATGTGTTGCAGCCTCCTGATGTTGATGAGCCTCCTGCAGATGTGCCTCGGGCGTTGGAGGCGGTGGACTCTGCGCACCCGCACGGCACTCCCGGGTACCAGACCCATGGCTACTCTGTGCTGCAGCAGCACGTCATGTTCTTCGACCTCAACAACGACGGCATCATTTTCCCGTGGGAGACCTTCCTCGGTAACAGAAAATCACCCCCGTAATTCTAAGTCAGAAGTATACGAAGATGGAATGGATTTTCCTCGAAGAAAACCACTTTCGAGACTTTGTTATGTATACTAGAAATTTGGATTAAACCACATTAAGAAAGTGGCTTCTCTTCCGAAAGTTGTTCTAGCTAACGTGGTTTTTTTCAGGCAATTCCAGCAGCGTCTTTCTGCTCCTACTTACAACAGGATTTAAAGATTGTTTTGCCATAAATTAGAGAGAGCTTAGTTATTTGTTCATGAGAAATTGTTCTTTGTTTTGATACTCTTCTTTCCTCGATCATATAAAAGGGAGTTTGGTGATCTCATACCACCTTTCTCTTGTGAACTTTAAGGGACCATATCTTGGAGATGAAGCCCCATATGGTCGTCATGTGCGTCTACTTCATGTCTACAAACATAACCATGTATGCAAACAGAGAGAACCATAAAGTTGCAAAAACAAGCGCATATTCATACACCATGTATGAATATACAAACCAACACCATTGTATATTCATGGACGTGTTACACCAACAGCTATACCCAAAATTTACGTCACCTTACAGATTAGTTAAAAAGCCCCCACAAACCAAGGAATATCATATCTATACATGAATGATTCTTCTACATAGCAAAGCATTCAACAACTGTGTACCGTGCATTCCACGCAACTTGCTCCAAATTCATCACTGTTCCTTGGCTTGCTTCACCCGGGCTTCGGCTTGCAACACATCTTGCTGCATCTTGGCAACCCGGAACAATAGCCTACACGCAGAAAACGGAACAAAGCATTAGAAAGTTGTACTTGCAAACCCCTAAATGCCCAAGCAATCTCATATAAAATCTTTCATTCTTGATTTTGTCAACAACAATGTATTCATCCATTCATTCAAATGTGGAGGTAATTCTTAGATATCAAGTGTAGGGTTCCATGTTTAGTGGGTTAACCCTGCACGTCAGTTGGGAACCGTATGTACAGGCAGGTAGTTACTCTGTAGAATACAAAAATATAATGAGATTTAGCAAGAATTACACCTTTAGATTGAAGATTCTTCAACTAACATCTTTCATTTGGAAGTCATTTCAATCAATCTGAACCTTATCATGTTCAAATAGGATTACATAGGATTATACATGTAGATTACTGTGGCCACCAGTGGCACCTTCTGATGTTTGAGGCTTAACATTTCAGCTGTTCTGTAACGTCTGCAATTTGATTCATGAAATATCAACACCACAAAAATACTCTTAAAACAAGATTATGATACCAGCATGCGTACCAGTAAAGGAAGGCAGCACTAAGCGCAAGGAGTGCATTGCGATGAGACTTGAAGAGCTGCACAGATACAAGTTAAATATAAGTAGTCTCTTCGAAATGCAGTGCCATCCTAGCAATACAAACAGTGATTATTTTCCATTCAACTGTTGGTCTTTAGAATTCGAAGAACACGAGTGCAAGCAAGTATTACCGATCTTTGGAAGCGGTCTCTCTCAAATGGGGAACACTCCTGCTTTTGGCAATTGATGCGGTTCTCATATTTCCAGTATACCTCTGCAATCCAATCAATGATAGGTCGATGATTAAATATCTATGAAACAATAATAAAGATGAATCAGCCGTTGCCATCATGATATTCAAAACGCCGTAATCTCAAATTATTCAGAGGGGCTTATGAACCTCCAAATCATCTAGAAATAGGTCAAGACCGAGTACCCAGGAGCTGGAAAAGCGCAAACGGCACCACAGCCAAACCCGGCTGAAGTATTCTCTTCACAAACTCCAACACTTGCTTGGAAACCTCACGCGGTAACGGTGCAGACAGCAGCAAGAGCACAAGCGCTTCGGTAGCAGCAACTGCTCCCAGTAAAACCCACTGAAGCGCCATGCTGGAAAAAACAACCCACACCTGCAAACAACAAACACCGCAGGCTCTGAGAAAAAACCTTCACCAAATCCCCACAAAAACCTCAAAACCCCATCATCCTCCACAAAACAAGCACACCTGACGAAATCTGTGACTCTACTAGACTGAAAAAAAGCATTGAAAGGAAGAGGAAGAGAAGCGAGATGGCAAACCTGGCGATGGCGATGGCGATGACGATGCGAGCTCCGAGATGAGGTGCAAACAATGGAAATGAAACCCTAGACTGCAACTAAGTTCACTTGACGACACTTGACTGAGTTGCCAGGTCATTCGTCCAGATGGCACTATGAAATTCCACGTGTACATGATGCACGCCACGTGGACCGATACCCAGCTCGGCAAGAGTCATGCACAAGTATGAAAATTTCAACGCTCATGTGCGGTTGCAGTTTATGTATATGATTTTGCAGGTGAGTTGTCACCACGAGTGCGTTGTATCTCATGAACATGATCAACTGCGTGTGAACAAGCTTAATTGAAGGAATACGACATCAGGTCTTGAATCTTATAACAGTTGCTGATTTACACATGAATTCACTAACTTTACTGATTTTGCAGGTGAGAGTTGTGTTGTGCGGTACGCGTATTATATGAACATGATCATGTGAACAAACTCGAAATCAGGTGTGTAGTGATCTTGACTCATATAACAGTTGCTGATTTCACTGACTTTTCCGCTGATCCTTCATGCACACATATTGCAAACAATTATGATGATCATACCAACCTCAGATAGAACTCTCGATCTAGCTCATAGTTGCCAACGTTTAGTTTATTATGTGTTGAGCAACTTCGCATCACGGTCTCTGAGACTGTTGTTTGGTTACATTGCAGATGGGTGAGTAGAGAGGGTTTTGGATGGTCAGGAGGCGACTTGAATGAGAGAGCGCGTCCATGTTCCTGCAAGAGCGCCGATCGGTGGCGCAATCACGTAGATCCACACATTGTCGTAGTTGTTGGCCACGATGGCCGGACTCAAGCTCCGCAATGGGCTCATCGCAGCTCCGGAAATGGCCCTGGAAGCATGCAAACCAGGTACGCAATCAGTAGAGCTCATCGACTTAATTTCGCTTGCAAGTGAACAATAAAGTTAGGGTTGATATGCGTACCCTCCGAGTAAAACATTGAGCGTGACCGTTGCTCCCACAGCAATCCCGGCCAGTTCACCACTCTGCATGACAGATCAGGTCAAGCTCACAAAAACCTGGAGGAAATCATGTAGGGTAGGTTTTGCAGCTTACGTTGCTGGAGCCGGTGGACACCGAAGTCGCAACGAACATGAGGTTGAACCCGAGGATGAGTTCCACAACGAAAGCCTCCGCGGCGCTGGCGGACGGGACTGTGAGCGCCGCTTCCGCATCGTGGGTGAGCGCTTGCAGGACGCCAACTGCCATTAACGACCCGAGGAACTGCGCAAGTATGTAAACGGGGACCTGCAGCTACGAAAAATCAACCAGTCTGATGGACTAGAATCACATGAGGAGACGTACGAGAAGATCTAGCACTTACAATCTGGAGAGGGAATGCTCTCTTGGAGGCGAACGCAAGCGTGACCGCCGGATTCAAGTGAGCTCCGGAGATGTGCCCCACGGCGAACACCATGACCATCACGGACAAGCCACCGGCGGTGGCGAGTCCCAGCAAGGTCGTGTCGCCATGGGTCCTCTTGTTGGCAATCGTCGCGCCGCAGACGCTGAACATGACGAGGAACACCGCCACCATCTCCGCTATCGCCTGAAAGCTTTCAAGAATCAGACAGAGGTAGTGAATTGAATCTTCTTTGCTTACCATTCGAACTAGTACTTTGCCATCGATCATTGTGAGCTTGTGGAGGCGGCGACAACATGGTTGAAAGAATCCGAGAGCCCTAGGCTTTGCTTACCATTCGAAGGAGTTTGCTGTACGACAAGCCGGCGATCATGGTGTCAAGCTCAATGTGGAGGTGGCGATCTTGCAGCAGCAGCAGCGGCACCTGCAACACAGGTAGTGATGTGATTCTACAACTTAGTTGATCTGATTGCAGCACCTCCATGGTGAAGGTTTCTGAACTACTTTACGGTTGTGACGAGGTTTGTGTTGTAAAGTATGTGGTTCGTTACCGCTCATAAGCGTTGATGATGTTGCAGCTGGTAACTTTTGTGTGGACCACCATAGCTGGAGTTTGATTGACAGCTACTGGAGTTACAATGGCAGAAAAGTCCAAATAATGGCCACAAGCATGATCCAGCATCGCTTTCAGGGTTTGCAGATATCCTATCGGAGGTGGAGGTGGCGATCTTGCACTTGCAGCAGTGGCACCTGCAACACAGGTAGTGATGTGATTCTACAACTTGGTTGATCTGATTGCAGCACCTCCGGCATGGTGAAGGTTTCTGAACTAGGTTGCTGTTGTGACGAGGTTTGTGTGTTATGTGTGGTTCGTTACCGCTCATAAGCGTTGATAATGTTGCAGCTGGTAACTTTTATGTGGACCTCCATGGCTGGAGTTTGATTGACAGCTACTGGAGTTGCAATCGAAAAGTCCAAAGAATGGCAACAAGCATGAATCAGAGTTTGTGAATATTCTATTGGATTTCAGTTTTAGATTAAAGTTAATTGTTAAGTTTCAGTAAGGGACCCTTTCTTTTGATCTTTTACACTATTATCTGGTCACTCCGAATAGTTATTAGAATTTGCGCTTGGTGATTTCTCAATTATGATCCTGCAATCCAATCAATGGGAGAGTTTGGTCTTCGTTGTGATAGCAAATCTGGAGTATTGCTTGAATCTGCGGTCACCTAACATGCAAGACGAAGTGTGTGAGGGATGGCATTATTTCTCCCCGGCGAGCGTTGGTCGATGCCGCAGCCTTGTCGGGGTGAGAGACTCGGTGGCCGGGCCTCAACTTGCCAGCCCGCTGCTCGGAGTGCCCAAAAAAATCCCCGCCAGCAAAGTGACCCCGCCCGCCCAGTCTCCCTCCTCCCGCCCGGTCTCTCCTCCTCTCTCCAGTCGCCCGTTCTTGAACAACGCAATGCTTTTTTTTGGCAGTTTCTTCATGATGGCGCCGCCACATTCTTCGCCCCCCACATTCAGAGCTCGCAGCCACCTTCCAACGCCTCCACCCCATCAATGTGTATGGTTGGTTTTGAATTGTTGAAGTTGTGTGTGCACGTTGATGTTCTCTTTCATGTTTCTTTAGAAATGGTTTTTGAGAGGGTTGTGTGAGTTTAGGGTGATGTTTTCATGTCGTTTTCATGCTTCATCAACCTAGGTTGTGCAAGGATGTACTCTGCTTAAATTGCTTTGAGTACCTCTCAACTTCTTCCTTGATCTCCTTGGTATAGGATAGTGCGTTGAAGAGAGATTGTATAGGGTTTAGGGTGATTTCAGAAGCCACTTAGCATAGAAGTTTACTCATTGTCTTTTGCATGTTTCTAATTACTTGAGCACCTTCATGTGCTACGTGTTTGGAGATACGGTTTGGCAAGTCTGGGTTTAAAAACCTTTTAGAGAAAGTTTAGATCTGAAGTGCGTAGGACATGAGAGTCTAATGGAAAGCACCATCCATAGATCACATGTCCATGGGCAAGGTTTGAATGTCCACGTTGTAGGCCAGCAGTCAATAAATACAAATTTTGTGGATTTAGGGAGTGGAGATGAAACTCACATGTGGTCTTCAGACTATTCCAACCCAAATCAGAATAGCTATGTCTGTCCTTTGCAATCGTCACAACACTCACTATGTTTGGTTGACGTTCACAGGCCTGGTCTCGCTCATACGCATTTGAACGAGAATATGTATGGTCCCGTTTCTATGTCTGGTCTCCTTCTGAGGCCAGGCCGCGTTCACACGCTTGACATCGGCAAGAGTCTCGGGCTCCTTAGAAGGCCTACTCTTAATTCCAGGCTTCTGAACATTCCACGGCCTGCTCTTGTTCACGCCTCGCCTCGCCTATACTCCTCCTCTCGATCCTAGGCCAATTATAGATCTTGGGCCTGCTATCGTTCCAAGGCCTGACCTTGTCCTCAGATCTGGCCTCCTTCATAACACTCTTCACATTCGTAGCCCTGGCTACATACCACGTTCTTGTAGTCTGGTTCGAAATACCATTGGACACGCTAAACAGCCTTACAGCCCCATCCCAGATCTATCTATCCCTGCTTCAAACTCATTTGCTGATATACGAAAGCCCCCTGGCCTCCTCTCAGATTCGTCTAGCCCTATTCCGAATCCATTTGAGAACAATGTAGAGCCTTGTGGTGTCGTTGCAATGCCTCCTAGCCTCGTTGAACCTCCAAATGAACACCTCCCAAGGCCAGAAGCCCATGTTCCGTTTTCCTCCGTTGATGTTGCGAACCCGCTTGCAAACATTGGAATTCCCGCTGTTGGTATTCGAAAACCCCATCTGAGCACTTCAATCCAGACTATAGACGTTCCAAACCAGAGTTCCTACGTTGCAGAGTCGAGTGGGCACGTTCTCAGCCCTGGCCTCGTTCCAAAACTGGACGAAGTTTCTGTTCCTGGCTATATCCCAGACGTTCCTAGCCCTGGCCCTGCTCTCAAAACAGACAAAGTTCCATTCCCTGGTCATGTTCCACCTGTAGTAGACACAAATGGCGCAACACCTACTGATGTTATCAACAAACCTTCGTGGACGAATATTTACAAAAAGGTTCATAAGACTGTTCAGTTCCCACCACGTGGACCTTTCAACCGAACAGATCTGAAATGGAAGTCTAAGATAAATCATGGAGGCGAAATACAAAAAACCGTTCAGATGGCCACAATACGTTGGGGCCGACTTCAAGATTTTGTCAAAGGGGAAATGACCAGAAGACAATTTTCGTGTACGTTCGTTGAGGATAGCTACAACAATTTGAAGAAGGACATGGAGGGCATTGAGAGGACACAAGTGCGAACTGGATCTGCCCTTCAGGAAATCAAGTAAGTCGTCTTATCTTTTGCATGCTTAATGGTAATACATGGCTGTTACATGATATGAAATAATACCATTTGTATTTTTTGTTTTAGGTTTTCCTGCCAATACGATCCAGAGGACCGTTCAAATCAGTACAAAGTAGAGGTTCAAAAGGTATTTGCCCACACTTTGATGCTGCGACGGAATTCTACGAATGGGAAAAAGGCTCTTCAACGGGTACAAAAGCTGGTCGACAAGTCAGCAAAGCTTGCTGCCAGGGCAACAAAGTGGTCGAGGACAGAGCGAGAGCTAGACCTCTACATTGAAGTGGTGGAAGAAGACGTTGATGAGATGAGTACTACCCATGATGCCGAACTTAGACTTCTTGAGGCTCAGAAGTTGATTGATGGGGCGAAAACATCAAGACGCAGCAATCGTATTGGAAAAATTCAAACCGGCATGTCTATCAAATGCGGTTGTCAATGTTATTTCGTGGCCAAACAACTTGTACTTGATGAATCCTTGTGCACTATCCACTTCCATTGCATGTACCACGTGAACAAGGATGGGAGACCATGCCACGACATAGAATTTGGCGGCCAAAGAGCCAGTTTATCCGGGCGGCTTTTGAAGGCCACCAAGGACTGGATTCTAAAGGCATTGAGGAGTGGAAAATCTCCAGCACAAGTCATGGCTGACCACAAGATTGAGGTACTTCGATGTGCACAATTGAACTTGCCGGCAACAAGAGATACTTTTGTGTTGCCTGCAGATGTCCACAACATCGCGAAAGGGCTGGCAAAGGAATTATGGGAGAAGCATCCTTGTGACGCCCTAAGTGTATGTATATGGAAAGATGCCAACTCGGAGTCTTTCTATCACTACAACGAGTTTGGCAACATAGATCTGAACGATCCCCGTCCTAATGACGATCCGTTTTGTCTGGCCATCCAAACAAAGTGGCAATTAGAAATGATGGTCTGTCATGACCACCAACGAGTTCTGTCTATTGATGCTACGTTTGAAACAAACAGGCCTAAGGTAACCACATCCTTTATACTATGTGCATTTCATGCTTGATTTGGTGAACGTTTTTTTTATCTGAATTTTGTTCTGTTCAATAGTACCCGCTCTATACAGTAATGGTGTTCGACGATTGGTAGCAAGATATTCCTGTGGCCTTCACGATACAGGGGAAGTCTCGCCAACAAGACGTTGCCGTATGGCTGAAAAAATTGAATGCTCGATGTGTGGCCATTAAGCCAGATTGGAGACCGAATGCCGTAGTAAGAGATAATGACTAGGCAGAATTGAATGCCATCAGGTAGGCAACTCCCCTGCACTACTATTGCTGTGACCTCCAAGGCAATTTCATTTTGAATTTGTCCTCATTCAAACTGGATGTTTTGCAGGGAGGTTTGGCCTCTAATAGATGGCGTCCAAGGACAGGGGGACAGAACCGTCAAAATCTACCTTTGCCTTTGGCATGTTTGGAAGGCTTGGCTCGACGAAGCCTCACAAAAAATTTAGGCCAACTACGTTCGTACGTTAGTGTTGCAGGAATGTACTGACCTCATGTACGGTAGTGGATATTATAGGGGGAAGCTGTTGTTCAGGCATCTTTTGACAGGTTTCAGGGCTTGCGAACCAAGTATCCGGGAGCAACATCTTTCCTCAATTACTTCGAGAAGCATTGGATTTGAAAAATCCATATGTGGGTTATAGGGTATAGAAATATTCCACATGCTAACCAAGATACGAATGCTGCAGTGGAAAGTTATGACGGGAACTTGAAGTCCATCTTGGCAAGCTCTAGGTCACGCTTTGACGGGCGTCGGATCGACTGGTTGGTCTACCATCTAGTCAAAGATGTCTTGATGCATTATTGGTACGCTGTACAGTGTAAGCTGTTCGGATTTATAAAAAATGGGAAGGTAGAAGGCATCGTCGCTAGTGCTGTAATTCGGGCACGCGAAATCCCTGACGACCACGTTTGTATTGACCGGGAACTTGACATTGCGTATGTCGCGAGCCAAACAAACTTTCCAGTAATTTGGGTGGTGACAAGTGCGAGGACAGATTGGGCGCAGTGCTCATATCTATTGGAAATGCGTGGAAATATGTGCAAGCATGTTGTGAAGGTATTAAAGATGATTCATGCAGGGTGCAGGATGCAACAATAATTAGATATGTCGGGTCTCTACGGGGTACAATTGGTCTTGTTCGCAGTCTTGCAGGTCTTACCCTAGCATATAGCGGTGCTTCAGAGCAGAAAGCTAATGTGCTCGACAGGGTTTCCCATATTCAGGACACCTCTAATCCGCAGAAGATGCTTGCAGACATTAAGAGTGTCTTGCAAGAAATTGAGAAATTGGCTATTGAAGACGTGGAATTGAGGTCACATATTCTTGCCAATGTGCAAGAGGCAAAAGGGAAGGTCTGAATTTGAAGGTACGGGCTGACTCCGACCTGTTATACCCGGCATCTTAAACTTCGTTTCAAGTCAACGAGAGAAGTAAGAATTTGAGGCGTTTCAAGGCTTGTAGTGAGTTTGGTAGAGGGCGGGCAGGGTCTACATCAAGGAGAGGTCGAGGGCAGGCAAACAGGCCTTAGATACGGCCATGCACCAATATGATTTTATCTCATCTAAAGCAATTTAGGGAGGCTTGACATTTATGGACAGTTCAGCGAGATTTAGAGTTTGGACCAAACTATTTTCCTTATATATTAATATTCACATGAAGTGTTTTATCTATGTCAATTTTCATGTTTAATGGTGTCCTCCATGTTAAACCCCCCTCATTCAATGTTGATCTCAATTTAATAATCTATGTAATAAACTGTAGTTGACATTGAATAATGAAAAAAATGAATGATAATATCTTCATTGTGGATTGTAGACATTATGAGAAACAAAAAAGGGCAGAAATATTGGAACCCAAAAAAGGAAAAAAAATTAAGAACTTGGAAAAAAAACCGAAATTAATAATATATAAATATAAAGCAAAAAAGGAATAAGGTAATGGGCAACCGAATTTTTTTTGCTTAGAAACATAGTCTCAAATATAGGATAGAAATGGGAAAAAAAACCTACAATATTTAAGAAGGAAAGAAGAAACATGAAACATAAATGTATGATTGAAAGAAAAAAAATTGAAAATAAAAGAAAGGATAAAGCAAAAAGGAACATGGCATATAAATATACAGTTCTATAAAGAAAAGCTATGGTGGAAAAAACCTACATATATAAATGAAGATGAAAAAAATCTAACATATACAAAAAAGAAGATGGGGAAAAAACATAGCAAAAGAAAATAAAAACAAAAAAATAAAATGAAATAAGCCCTTGAACAATGGAAGATTTTGAAAGGAATTGAACAAAACAGGACAAACAAACAATAAAAGGTCGATACGGCAAAATATCGAAAAACTAAATACTTGAATCTATAAATGAAACAAAGGAGAAAAACAAGCATAATCATGAAAGAAGAAGAGCCAACAACACTACGATCAAAGAAAGATATAGTCCTTAGGGGAAATGCTCTTTGAAATCATACTAAGACAATTACAATCAGTATTAAAGAACAAGTAATGTAATTGTGAGGAATACATAGCAAATATGTAAATTTTTTTGTAAAGTGCACAGTAAATAGGAAAATGTATAAGCCTGACCACATAATATGGTGTACAAACCACGAAACGATGATGAAAACATGTCAAAAACAAAACTCATGTCAATGTCTTTGAAAGGCTACTATAAAAGTCTAATTGAAACATGTCTAGAACAAAACTCATGTCAATGTCATTGAACGGCTACTATAAAAGTCTAATTGAAACATGTCTAGAACAAAACTCATGTCAATGTCATTGAACGGCTACCTAAAGGCACCTTCAAGTCTGAAATACTAACAACTCAACCAACCTTGTCATCAACATGTCCAGCTGAAGGCATGCCTTGTCCTCCATGTAGAACTAGTTGGCCTCCATCTCGTAGAATACTTGTCTCATCTCCAGTAGCCACCTCAACAGATCCTTGATCTCCACACTCTTCCAAAGTAGCTTCATAAGGACAAATGACCTCCTGAAAATTTGTAGATAGAGGAGACTGCTTGGATGGTGTTATTTCACCCCCACGAGCGTTGGTCGACGCCGCAGCCTCGTCGGGGTGAGAGGCTCGGTGGCTAGGCCTTAGCCAGCCAGCCCGCTGTCCAGAGTGCCCAAAAAGACTTGGCTGCAATATCCACAATAAAAAGACACCTTAGTCCTCCTCGTCTTTACTGGCGTCCCATGTGGCCTCCTGCGACGTCAAATGGTGTTCACCTCCACCATAAGGTATTCATACTCACTCCACGTGTATGCAGAGCGATTTGGATCTTGGTGGAGATGCTTGGATTTGCAAACAATGACGCTCTCCGGCCCAAATTTCCCTTCAATAGTAAGCTGCAAAGAAGAGTAGTAGATAAGAAGTGATGGCCTCAAAAAATAGATGATGAAAAAAGTATTAGGGAGCTTATCCCAGGGACAAGACCCGGTTGGATCGTGTGAATTATATGTCGCCACTATGAAGGGAGTGAGGACACCTTCAGTATAGTTGCCCGTTGCTTTAACACCTCCACAACATCATCATAGCACAATTCACCCGGATTTGGCGTCGTTTGACAATCAACCTACAATGAAAACAACCACAACGTAGTACAAATAAAATGTTATTGGCAAAACTAAGTAAGCAAAAAAAATTTAAGTCCCTCCAAATTCCATGGAAAACATAGGAGGGTGTTGTATACTTACAAAGCAATCTAGGTTCGGAACCATGGTGGAATCGTCGTGTCTTTGCTTCAACTAAGAATCCTAAATCTACGGCGGAGAATCCTAACAACAAAGCATGAACAGTGACCAGCCAGAAACTACCCTAACATCCTAATAGGAGCCCTGAATTCTATAGCCGTATACCCTAAAGCCCAACAAGAATTATATCGTTGTGCAGCTAGTGTCTTCATGTCCTGCCCAGAAGAAATGATGGTATGAAGACCTTGGGGGGGACAAATTCGAAGGCAATTAGAAGAGGAAACGAAAAATTGTAAATTAAAAAAAAATATAAACAAACAAACCCTGAATTGGGAAGGAAGAGGAGGCCACAACCTAAACCCACAACGGTTGCAACAAGAGTGCCCTTCCACAACGGCGCTCAACATGGGCTGCTAAGGCAACAGCTTTAAAAGAGGGACTGACTGCCGATTCCTCCACTCGGAGTCTACAAACGGATCCTCAGCTACTGAAGTTCAAGGTAGAAACAAAAATCAAAACAACAATCATGCATCATTAAATCATGATTTGATCACTCTACCCAAACACAAAAAAGATACATGAATTTACATAGCCCTCGCCTTTTGAAGCCCAACCTCGCAAAGTGTACAATTGAAAGAAATTTGTTTGTAAAATGCTAAGAAAACCTCACATTGTAAAGGTTATAATTGATAGTGACCTCTAGTAAGCTCGCGCACGACCATAATGTCCACACCCTCAGCAACCTCACGTTTCAGAGTTGATGAGTCTACCAACTGTTCCACACTCCCACGCCACGCCGTTCAGAAATCTAAAAATACATGTCAAAGATCAAGTTGTACATTGTGTCGCACTTAAGAGAGGAAAACATTACAACCTGTGGTAGCACAACAGCAGGTCGCAAGTTGGCAAAGACACCAAGGCCAGCGCGTAGCCCCAAGAGCCCAGTCTCGGGTTTCATGTCGCGGGGATTCTTATCCCACTTGTACCTGCACAGTAGTACAAATGTTGCATTGTTTATCAGCTCACACTTACATAACATTCTAGAACTAGTGCTAAACCGGACTTCTTTTTAAGAATCAATGAAGCAATTGGCCATCAAAAGGAAGAATAATAGACGTGTGTCAGTGAAGGAATGAGCATAGTCCAATAGAAAAGGAATTAATGAGTGTTCTAGCCTGCCCTAGCATTGGTTCTAGAATGTTGTGTAACAAACCATAAATTAGACAGGTCAAATCCTTGTGTGGCATAAGCCCTTGATCCCTTAAACCCTAGTTGCAGGAGTCAAATACATCAAACGAGCTACAATTTACTTGGTAAAATGGCACAACATGGAAGAAAGTGTGTCTAGGATTAGCTGGTGTGCTATAAAAACTCTAGAGCAACGCACCTGCCAATGGCAGCAAGAAGCACGTCATCAGATTGTTGGCATGTAGTCAATGTATCTTCAAGGAGAGGAGTGCCAAGCTCGTCAATTGCCGCTCCGCCCACCAGCTTCTCAGTAAATTTGAACTTGGTATCTGCAAAAACACAGAAAAGAACTTCACTTTAATTGTTAACTCCATCACAAAAAACCCATGCTCTAATCTCATTCCTCATAACAATGTATATCCCCATAACTAGAGACCATCAAATGCACTGACTCAGACCAAGACCAAACCTTGAACCTCACACCGCACCTCCTCCCGCAGCGCCTCACCCCGCGCCCAAACCCTAAACCTCGCGTAGCGCATTCTCTGCAGGGCCTCCGGCTACTCCTCTTGTGCCCTCTCGCATCGCGCCTCCTCGCAGCCCTCACAAACACCTTCCCTGACCCACAGCACCCAAACCCCACCCTGAAACTCAAATCCGCGCATCACTCAAGGGGAAGCGCGGCGGAGGCCGTCTAAACACACAACTATCACATGCGATACAGCAAACCCCAAACCCTAAGGTGCACACAACGTTGAGCAAACCCCAAACCTAAGGTGCGAGACTAAGGTGCGAGAGATGTTGGGAGAACGGCCGATTGGAGAGAGGAGGAGAGACCGGGCGGGAGGAGGGAGACCGGGCGGGTGGAGAGAGGGAGAGCGGGGGTGGGGTCACTTCGCTGAGGGGAATTTTTTGGGCACTCCGGGCAGCGGGCTGGCAGGCTAAGGCCCAGCCACCGTGAAATAACGCCATCCGTGCGTGAGGGAGTAGGTAGGTGCGCATGGGTCTTTGAATGTGGATCATTGGTACACTGGTGGAAGAACTATACACGGTGTACAGCATCTGATTGGTGTTGTTGAAGAAATGCTATCATATTTGCTGCTGGTTAAAGCTTGGAAATTACTGTAGACTGATTTGAAGGTTACAGTGGCTCGTGATAGAAGTGCAGCTGAGCTCACTTGGATAAATTGCTTGATTATTGGATAGGGTTTGTAACGTGGCAAACTTGACTCTACAGTAGATGACTTAGTGAAACAAAAGGGGGACCAATTCTTTAGAACCTTTGCAATGCCCTGAGAAAATGGAGTTTTTCGAAATGGGAGAGGGGTTGACCCCGTCTATCACCCCTTGTTTTACGATTTATGTTAGTGACGAAGAGGGTGACTTTGTTTGAGAAAGGTGTGGAGGAATTTCTAAGTTGATCCCATTCATAGGCTACCGTAGTTGATGCACAGTCTAGTACTTAAGTACTGTGAAGAACCATCATGTTTACCATCGAATCCAGACTATGTAGGTTCTCAAGTTCAGAATGAAAATCCTCACCTTCTGCTGCTTGTGTGTGTGACTCTTATGCATCATTTCTGACACAAAAGCTGTAATCATGTTAAACCAGTACACTAGCTCATCAGCTGTAACAAAACTCAGCTGAAGGGGTCAATCATTGATCCAAGGATATTATTACCTGCTTAGCGTGAGCTTGGATCACTTATTTACACATTGTATGACAGACTTGGAAATGAGCACATTGACAGGACGACGCCTTTTACTGGATCTTTACCTGAAATCCTAGCAAAGTCAGGCTCACTTGTCCTTGAATTCAGGGCCCCGTTTCTCAACGAAGGCGGACATGCCCTCCTTCTGATCCTCCAACCCGAATGTGGCGTAAAACAGGAGCTGCTCCCTCTTCACGCCCTCCGTGAGCCCCAGTTCGTACGCTGTGTTGACAGACTCTTTGGCAAGTGCCACCACAGGCTTCGACTGCTTGGAAATCTCCTTCCCTAGCGATATGGCTTCAGCCACCAATGCTTCGTCCTCTCCTGGCACCTGCATTGTATCATAACGCACGTCACAGTTATGATTGTGTTCACCCCAAGTTTCAGTAACATCTCTTTCAATTCATTATCCTACTATTTATTCACTCTACATAGTTAAGAGGTAAGTGGTCTTTTCAATAGCATTTCAAAATAGTTCAGTCGTCTTTAAGAAAGAGTTTTGTGAATACATAGTAGCTTTCCGCTTCATTGAGCTGATTTTAGATGCTGATGACACTGTTTAGAGATGATTTTTATCATTTAAAATGAGGAAAAGAGAGTATCTTCTTCAACTCTGGATGACTTTACAAATAACTCTAATCTTCTCCAAACGATGGTAAATTTCAGACTTTAATGTCATGGTGAGTTTATTCATGATCAGATTAGTAATTACCACACGGCAAGCAAGTCCTCTCTGTGCTGCCTCCTTAGCTCCAATAAAATGCTTCCCGGTAAGAATCATCTCCATGGCCCGGGACTTGCCAACTTCACGGATGAGCCGCTGTGTCCCTCCAATGCCAGGAATGGTGCCCAAGTTGAGCTCCGGTTGGCCGAACTGCGCTCTCTCACCAGCAAGGATGATGTCACACATCATGGCCAGTTCACAGCCTCCTCCCAGCGCATAACTGCTCCACAGCCACACAGTCAAACATCACTAGAGCTCATTTCGTAAAGTGAGACAGAGATACCGAGAATTCTGACCTCTTTAATCAGCCCTAAACATCTATAATAAACTCAGAGAGGAAAATAGGGGGCTACGATTCATGATACGAACATGACTTCTCCTTCATTCTCAAAGTTTGGAGACCATAATAAGCTGTTTCATTGATCTAGAAGCTATTAAGAGTGAGCAAAAAAAAGTATTAAACATAAAAGAGGGATGAAACTTCGGGTGAGTTCACAAATAACTCAACTGTCGTCACGTAGTACTCACCCATTCACGGCAGCAATAATAGGCTTCCGGATGGCAGTGACCGCATTCCAGTGGTGTACAAAGCGAGAAACATAAGCATTCACAAATGTCTTGTCCTTCATCTCCTTGATGTCAGCCCCAGCAGCAAACACCTTCCCTTTTCCTGTTATCACTATGGCCCCAATCTGCTCCAAAAACAACAAAAAAATTTGGACCATTTCTCGATTTGTGCGTGTCATCCTTGCGCAGGGGCCATGCTAATCTTCTCTGTATCGTTCCAATTTTATCAGATGTCTCCGAAGAGACGAAAATGATGTAGTTGCTACAGACTTATAAAGCGGAACTCGTGGATCTTACCAATCCTTATGGGTCAAGTGTTCAGGGTTTAGGGTTTAGGAGAACGACTTTACCTTTGGGGATTTGTCGAACGCTTGCAGGGCGTCTACAACCTCGACCATGAGGGCATGGGAGAGGGCGTTGAGAGCTTTCGGTCTGTCCAGAGTAACCAACCCCACGCTTCCGTCGCCCACCACGGTCGCACGAATGCACTCGTACTGCTTTCCTTCCAGCTTCGTCCCTTCCTCCCTCGTGATACTCGCCGTCTCCTGGCTCAGAGCTCTCGTGACATGGATCGGCCGAACATCCGCTCTTCCAACATGGCTCTGGTGCTGATGATTCACAGGGAACAACAACGCACCGCGATGAGCTGCTGATGATCTGGTGAACCCGGACGCTTGAAGCTCCCGCAATGAAGCTGCCAAATAAAAAGTACACTTCAATACTCACAACCCTAACCCAATCAACTCCATCGGAATAGTCCAGTGTCCCTCATAAGAGAATTCGGCCTCCCTGATCCTCCATCCTTCCAATTTCCTCGCTCCCCAAAGCTTAAACTTACTGCAAACCGTGATTCCAGAAGAGGAGGAAGCGGTTTGTGAACTTACTGGACAAGAAACAGCGTCGATTGGCGCGCGCCAATACTGCCCGGAGCGGACGCGCGCACTGCATGAAGGAACTCATGCTCTCCAAGGGCACCACTCCTCCACTTCTTCTCCGCAAATCCGCACAAAACATTCACTCCAACTCGTCTGCAACTTGAGAAAACGTCTGCAAAACTTAGAAGTCTTGAAAGTAGAGAGCAAAATTCTCCCATCCAATGAAAGAGAAGTCACGTGAATTTGGATCCCCACATCACATCCCACTCCACCATCTCCGCCAACACACAGCTTCTCTCATGAGAATTTGGGAGTGCTATGAATGTGGCAGCTTGGGGTGATGACTGCCACGTCGGAGCCACGTCGGAGACACCTGGGCTGTCTGATTGTTTTCTCCGCTAAATTGATGTTATGCTAAGAGCATCTCCACCCCGCACCGCAAACCGCCAAACTAGCGGTGCGGGGTGGTGGGGTTCCCACACCGCATGCCCCAAAACGGGGCATCGGTGCAGGGATTCCCCGTTCAGGGGAGCCCCAAACGGGGAACTCGGGTTGGGCACCCAGCTCCCCGAGGTTCACAGTTTCGGCCCCCCCCACTCCCTGCATGCCACGTGGCATGCCGGGAGTGGAGCGGTCGGATTTTTTTTTGAATTTTTTTATTTTTTTTTAAATTATTTTTATTTTAAAAAAAATTAAACAAAATATAGCTGCCCGCTAGCTGGAACTGGCTGCGGGTGCGGGGAAGGGAGGATAACTCCTCCCTCGTCTCCCTTGCCCCACACCAAAATCTCCCCCTGGCGTGGGAGTTTCCCCGCCAGGGGTGGAGATGCTCTAACACCTGGTGAAACTTAGTCTAAACTCTTTATATGTTACAGGCCGGGAGCAGAAAATCATCACAGGTGTAGTGTTGTAACATATAACACTCATAAAACTTGATCTCAATGATTAGTAACATCTATATTTTCATCTGTTGGGTCAAATTTCATCCAATGTTTTCATCTAATGAGTCGGTTTTCATCCAAACTAGTCACCTCAAACCTTAAATTGTGTTTACCATGCGAGTTTTACTGCCTTGCACTATGTTTTATTGCCTTGCACTATGTTTTACTGCCACTACTGATATTTATTGCCTCATAATTTCTCCAATTTTTTTTAACTTTAATGCTTGTAAAAGTAAAATTAATGAAGTAGGGAGTGAGACATCTCATAACACTTGACATATAACACTGAATAGTGTAAATTATAGGGAGCATAGTTTTCATAACATGTATGAGATTATAACACTTAAAGAGGTAACATATAAAGAGTTTAGATTGTTACCAACCAAAATCCATACCTGCTACTTATAAAATTGAGGTATATATATTCAGCCCACGTCCATTCCGTTACTACCTACAATACCTAGCTCCAAATGGAGATTTGTTATTTGTCAAGACCACTTACTTTTCGTCGGCGCTTTTTTAGGAACTTGGGGCCAACCACATTGATAGTTAGCGACGAGGTGGAATGGACTATTTCTAAGCTCCGCAAATCGTGGTGAGGGGAGAGGTAGGGACTTAGCCTGAGACTCAAGGAGTATGTGCAGCAAGAGGTTGTTGGCCTTGTTGTAAGCCTCCATACTCTTGTTTGAGATAGGTTTTTTGATGGTTTGAGATGCAGTGGAAGAGTGTTGGGAGAGGTTGAGCCAGATCTGAGTCCAGGGCTGTTGCAGAACTTGCTCATATGTATTAGGTCAACAAAGGCAAGATCTGAAGCGAGCGAATGCTAATATTGGAAGTAGATCTGGGCACATTAAGCAAGTACTCTCAGCCTCTCTAGATCTGGTAATGTGAGCATTAGATCTGCAATCTTATCGTACAGTCCCTACTTCTTCCCAGATCCACGAGCCAAGTTCGCAATCAGCACATACCGAATCTCTACCGCCCAGCTCTAAGACGTTACACAACTCTCGCCACTCCACCATAGAGCTCCAAGATACTCAACTCGCGTCACTCTTTGTAAGTACTACCAAGACACTCACTCTCCATATTTCTGCATTAGATCTATAGATCACGCTTCATTTACCAGCGTCCTTGACTTACAAGATCTCATATACACAATATTAGAAGTTGCACAAATTACTAGACACAATAGTAATAGCCTAACCTACACTAGATCACAAGGACGTTGTGCACGAATAGATCTGTCCAACTAAAGTAGAGCGCGGAAGCCCTGCACAAATTTTCTAGCATCTTGCAGGCCCACGTAGCAGCTGCAGCACCTGCTCCAGCTCACCTACAAACCACCTTAAGAAGCAACATCAGCTACGTACCCACTAAACACAGCACCAACCCACCTGAAGCCAGCAGCACCCTGCACCGCAGCCGGATCCAACAGAACCAGGAGCCTACACAATAGCAAAACAACAAGGACAACCAACGAAGCAACATCCCGAAGCCACCAGAACTAGCGCCCTCACCGAAACATGAACCCGGAGCCCCGAAGCCAGCGCCCGACACAAGACAGCAGTGCCCTGTAAACCAGCGCCCTCACTGAAACAAGAACCCGGAGCCACCAGAGCCAGCACCCTACAAGCGACCTGCGCCTCCAGCACCCTTCAAGCGTCATGGGCCTCCAGCACCCTGAACCAGCGTCCCCGCACGAACCACGACTACCCGGAGCCAGTGCCCTACAACCACAACAGCCAAGTATAAGACTCATCGACCTGTGCACAGGCCCCCCCGAAACTGCAACCAAACACAAGGAGCCAACGTCCTCACAAGTACCTCAACCACCAAGAGCCAAGACACGCACAACACACAGGACCTGCAACACAAGTACCTCGACGCACCTAGAGCAGAGCGACCACAACACACACAGGACCTGTGACCACCCGGACCCAACAAGATCAAAAGACCACCAAGACCCAACGCGATCAACAGACACCCACCTAAGAGACCCATCGCGATGACCGAGCTGAAGACCCGAGCCACGATTCAAGACTCATGCCTACGCTCCGATTTGAGATTCAATCCGCGCTCCGATTGAAACACACGTACCAAGGACCTGCGACAGGTGGCACAACGAATCCAAAGACCTACCTCTACGACGTGCGACCTACTAGCGTACGCTCCGATTTGAGAGTCACGACCTACACTCAACGGCCAGATACTGCGACCTGCGCCATTGACTCACCCACGACCTGCGACCTACCAAGTGCCACTAAAGCCAACAACCCTCCAGACCCTGCGACCCCCAACCCAACGACGAGTTCCACCCCAGCTCACTCCACATCACTCCAGCAACCAGATAAGCTTCTAACCCACCATGGCAGGTTACCCCAAGAGAAACCTTGACATAGAGATGGAGGTGGATTCATCCGAGGAGAGCCCAGCCAAGGCCCAGAACTCCAAGGTAGCAAGGAAAGGAGAAGAAACCACAAGCACCAGCAAGAAGAGCAAAGCTTCCCCAACCGAAAAAGGTAAGTACATTCAAACCCCCGAACTAACCAAATTTAAATTTTGGTTAGGCTTTCAAGCTATGGAGGCCTTAGCGGTGGAAGGAGAAGAGGAACTCTATAGCGGCGAGAACGTGAAGGATATGATGAGAAGAGGTATGCACAAAGAAGAAGCGGAAGAGGTAAGTATTGCAAAAATTGCGTTTCCTAGAATTCCACAAACACTATATCCCATGACAATAAAAGGAATTGAGGGTCAACATTTTAACCTAACCCAAATCCCATGTGACATCAAGATTAATGAGAATTCAGGCCTATCCCTCAATTACCACGTTGCAATTCACTTTGAACTTCCTAAAATCCCTCTCATGCATGATATTGTTAAGAAGATGGTCCTTGAAAGGCTTAATAAAATGGACATAGCACTTGGAAAGAACGTAGTAGACCCACTAGTAATTCAATGCTTGAGCATCAAAAAAGGAGGGAAGAAAGGAGTTTGGGTTGGAAGTATCAAAATGCACCTACTCAAACCGGAATATGATGGTCTTCTACTCTTGAAGGGCATTAGGCCATTTATCTTTAATATTGATGATGAGCTTGTGGTTGGAAAAATATGTAAGACCTATCTAGGAATTGCGAAAAGTGCTAACCTCTCCATGAAGGTTAAAAGTGACAATTTGATAGGATTTTCAGCCCAAGCCCTCTTCAAGGAAATCCTTGAGAATAGCTTCCACCGAGGACACAAACTCGAGCTCTCCGGTGTGCTAAAAGGCCATGGCGATGCACACGCATTCATCATTGCCACAACACCACTACAAACGAAGAAAATGCTTGCGCATCATTTCACCATTCGAGGAGAGGTGGTGCAAACCAAACAAGTACAAGACAACAAGGGAGGCAACGGGGTGGTAGAAACCAAAGCAAGGAAAGAAGCCCTTACCCTAACCCTCTCCCCCCTCCCCATTCTTCTTGATATTATGAATACCTCACACGAAATCTATAAAATTATGGAAGGAGCCAATGTAAGGAACATTTGGTTCCACAAAGAGGATGGTAATTGCGACAATGGAAATGCTAACGTGTTATGCGCTAACCCCATTGAGTATAGAACATTTGTATACAAAACCTTTGTTATGAATGGCAACTATGTAAACTTCGCACCCCATAGAAGGAGCTTGGAAGGCATCAATCAACCCACCGAAGAAGAAGTGAAGGGATTTGGATTTGATGACATCAACACCGTAATTGTCAACACCATATCCACCTATACCTTGCAAGACAAGAACGAGACCATCACCAAGAAAGACATGGTGGAGCTCTTATAGACCAACAACATGGAGATTAGGAAGGAAACACAAGAGTATACCGACAAAATGCACAAAGAACTCAAAAATGAGATGGAAAACCTTCAAGACGCTTTGCTTGGAATACTCAAGAGCATATCCGTCATCACGGGGAAGAGGAACCTATCACTCGAAGACAAAGACCCATCAAACATGTGAGGCTCCAAGACTACACGGTAATCATTAGTTACCATACTCTACCCCATAAGTACAATACTTGAAATAGTATAGAATACAATATACCTCGCAGAATACTAGCACCTAGACACATAGAAAAATATAGGCAAAAATACACAAAAATCAAAAAATATACGTGGTATTTTTCCAAAATTTAAAAAACTATTTTAGAAATACAAAAGAAATATTGCATACCATATTCAAAACAAATACTACCACCCAAATACATACAAACATCCTCCAAAAAGAAATACAAATAATATACCAAACATTGTGTATACAATACATGTACAAATACACACATATATATACTATACTCGACAAAAATATTGAACGCTATACACATACGAATACAAGTATAAACACTAGCGTAGATACTAAAATGCATACTAATACAAACATCAAAACAAACACTAGTATAAATCCCAACGTATATACTAACACAAATATATATAAAAACAACTCAAAAACCCCCTTAAATACCAATATAAACCCATATACAAATATCCACACACATAAAAGACACATACACGCATGGCCAAATACTACGACAAAAATATACAAACAAACATATACACACCTATACAAAACAAAAATAAATACGCAAATAAACATATGGACACAAAAAGAGATAAAAACGAACACAACTACATCCACTATAAAAATACAACACAATATCCACATACAAAATATTAACACCTACCCCCCCTCAAACAAACAAGACTTTAAAAACATAACAATACCCCAAAAAATCACCATACAGAAAACAAAAACTCAAAAATACAACACCAAATTGACATATCACAAACTCCTATTACTCCTAGGAGGAGACATAGAAACCAATCCGCGACCCATGCCCAATATACTAAAAAGACACCCTATATCGCATTAAAAAAATGCCAAAATATACTTCATACCTAACACCATAAAATTACAACCGGAATATAAACACATTGCAAAATCCTTTACACCTTTTTTAATAAACACACATACATTACACCACACACAACAATACACACCCAAACATTGCCCAATACATACAACAAAAAAATACGCACCCACCACCCCACATCCTATATGCACTAATAATCACTACTCATCCAAACATAGATGAATGTAACCATCTCCTAAATCCACAAAATTTGAACATAATTACATGGACCAACACACTTCTACAAACCCTACCAACCTTACAAAATCCACCTGAACGACACATTTACACCCCACACCCTTATACTGAATTCCTCATAGATAACCAAAATATTATAAACCATGAGAATTCAATACATAAAAGACTATACGACTTCATACATAGTCAAGACATACCACCCGCAAATGATACAATAAAACTAAAATTCCCTTACCTCCCCAACAACCTCATAAATGAATCACTAAAATGTCTAGACCCGATACCAGAATACACCCACCCACCTCCACCTCCTCCCTACATCCCTCCTCAAAATCAAAACATTAGATCAAACCAAGAAAAAACATACATAATCACATGGAATGCCTCCTCACTAACCACTGCCCTTCTTAGCTTACAAACTTTAGCCACAAACACGGATACACCACCGGCCCTCATAGTCATACAAGAAACAAAACTAACCGCCACAAAATCAACAAAGTATACACAAAATATATTTCAAAACTATAAACTCATCTTTAACAATACACATGCACTTACAAGATGCATTCAACAACGGAGGCCATACACACCGGGCCGCGGTGGCCTCCTTACATTAATACACAAAAAATATACATTCCTAGGCAACATCAACAAAATCCCTACCTCAATGCACATATCACCATATATTCAAATAATTAAAATCAATAATCACCCACTACAACCATGGTTATTCTTTCACATGTACATGCCATCCCATCCCGAAGATACTAAATTTATCTTAGATATACAAAACACTATTACATCCCAAATTAATAACAATCCCAATCATACATACCTATTATGTATAGATTTCAACAGAGACATAGCGCTAATTGGCCGCCAGAAAGGAAACCATCACACCCCCCCTCTAAACATTGATTACCAATGGCGTCGCTTCACAGAAAACTTAAACTTTACTTACATTAATACCGATACACAATTCTCTAGACAAGGTGGCTATAATTATAGTGATTGGAGTCTAATAGATGGATTCTATATAAATACAAACAACAATACACAATACACCTCCACAACAAACATAGATAGTACTCTCAACTCGGACCACTCACCCGTACAATTGCACATCCCAAATAACACACTAATCAATAGAACTCCTATAATCCTAAACAAAGACAATATATGCATACTCAACCCCATCCCAAAAACCAACATAGAAAAATTCAATGCAAAATTCTTCGAAAAAAACTCCATACAAATAGACTCCCTCAATTGAAAATAATAGTCAATTAACACAAGCACAATGGCAAGAAGCATGCCACACCCTAGACAAAATCATCAATAAAATCTCTAATACACTAGAACAAACTTGTAGAGCACACCCAATACCTCAATTGACAAACATAACTTCTCAACAAGGCGGGTACCTACCCCGCAAACTCTCTAAAACTTGGAAAGAACACTTAACCACATACCATACCATACGCAAAACCATTAGAATTGTAAAAAACAACCCTCAATGGCGTAACCAGCCCATATACAATGAACTACTAAATATACAACACATCCAAATCCCTACCCCGCCGCCTCCGGACCTCCCCCACGATACATGGATAAAAGACATCGCACTAATTGCAAAAAATGCCAACATACAAGCCCGGAAAGTAATCACAAAATTCAACAAAGAAAACATTAAAAAAGCCATCTCAAAATATTGACAACCATACGAAATCAGCCCAAAAAAAATTAACAAAAAAGTTTTTAAAAACCTTGAATCCCCACCAATGGACTGTATTACAGACCAATATTATAATATTCTAACTAGCCCCGAAGACATTGCGAATGAAATATTTAACCAACAAACAAAAACCAATAGACCAACAGTACCAACATATAAATACCAGCCACAACATACAATAGAATGTACATGTGCAATACGCCAATACCCATGGCATGACCTGGACGGATATACCCTTGACAAACGGGGCGAACCAGAAATTCCACTTCATAAATACCTCAACAGAGCCACATACGACACATGCCTTCAAAATCTTGGTAATAATAAAGCCCCAGGCCCAGACCGCATACCAAACTCAATACTCAAAAACATGCCTCCGAAATTCCATAAACTGTTATTCCTATTCTTTTCTCACTGCTATAAACAAAAACAAATACCAAACTCATGGAAATCAAGTACAACAATTTTACTATACAAAAAAGGCGACCCGTCCATGCTACCCAACCATAGGCCAATTGCACTAGCTAACACAATATATAAACTCTTTACTAGTACACTCACCTCCATACTATCCTCATACGGAGAAAAATTCAAAATCCTACATGATAGTCAAGAAGGATTTAGAGCAGAGAGAAGTACCGCACGACAAATACAAACTATAATAGCCGCACTAGAAGACACAAAATCTACTAACCAAGATATATACATACTATATGTGGACTTCAAAAATGCCTTTGGCTCAATTGACCATGCCCGACTTCTAGCAACAATGACGGACCATGGTTACCCAAAAGAGGCAACTACACTTGTTGGAAACATATATTCTCAATCATCTACTTGCTACACCGGAGAACACTTTGGAAAAACAAAACCTATACCCATCCAAAGAGGAACGATACAAGGGGACACCCTCAGCCCATACCTATTCATTATATTTTTAGAACCACTACACAGATGGCTTGAAAGAGGCAACTACGGATACACATTTGGCACATCACAGGTCATAATAAACTCCGCCGCATACGCGGATGACCTAGCCACCATAACTAACAAAATCAAATCAATCCAAATATAACTCAATAAAATTGACAGATATTGTAAATGGGCCGGAATGGACGTAGGTGTCCCAAAATGTGCTGCTACCGGATGCCCAAACAAATCCAAACTGAATCCTATCATTTTCAAAGCCCTAATGCAAGCCTCTAACATCAATTACCGCAATCAACCGATCCCCATACTACACCAGAATGAACCATACATATACTTAGGTACAAACCTTGTCCCCTCACTAAAATGGAAAATCCACATCCACACCACAACCACGAAACTCATCAAACAATGCAAAGAACTAACAACATGCCCAACCACCATGAAACAAAAAATAAAAATGGTTGATACCGTACTACGCCCAGGTGTGGCATACAGTTTCTATGGTGTACCATTCTCTATGCCAGCTATCAAAAAACTTGATAAAAAAATAATAGCCATACAAAAAACCATATGTGGATTACCAAAATGTATGTCAAATGCAATAACCCAACTTCCACATAACCTATTTGGACTTGAAGCTTTCTCCCTCAAAAACGCATATCTCCGATGTATAGGCGAACAACTGCAAAATGCTTTAAACAATAAAGGAAGGCTTGGAAAAATATATGATGGACTAACCCATTACGTTCTTGCCCAATATGGTGGCGCCGAAAACATACCAAGAATTAAAAAAAGTGACTGCATAAGATCACCAATAACACGAACATTTTTCTTATTGAAACATATAGCTAAAGTCCACCTCAAAAGTACACTCCCAAAGTTCCTCATTAATCCTACAACACTAGAAATACTATGGCGCCATGATACATTAAACCACAACATACTCAATGCCCAACACTCCCAAAAACTTCTACAAAAACTACTCTCAAAAAATATTTTTGAACTAACCCAAATTACTTTACCCAACGGCACACACATCATGAACAATGAGGACTTCAAAACCTACCATTTCACCCCATCCAAACTATACTAAAAATTATATTTAGTGTTGGCAACACTAAACACGAACAACAACACCAATTGTCAACAAGGGTAGTGTGGGAGTCTAAAACTCCCACTTGGTCGCCCCGACCAAAAAAATCAGTTAAAATAGGGTTTTTAATATTAGTTAACTAGAAAAGTAGTTAGTATTGTGTGAAATTAGATTAGATAGCGAATAGAGAAAATAGGGAAATGCTTAAGTAGTTAATTAGGTATATAGTGGTGATAAAACCGGGTCTTAAAATCACTAATTTAAGTCCCGAGAAACAATTTCAAAAGAGTCCCATGAAAGATCCTGGGACGTAAGTCTAAAATCACCACTTAAATCTAAATTAACTAGTTAAATTTAGGAGGTAGATAGAAGTAGTTGAGTTCTTCTAGATGCTAATTCTTGTTTGAATTAGTAGTAGTGGTAGAGAAAAGAAAAGAAAGGACAAAAAAGAAAAAGATAAAAAAAAAAAAAAAAATTCCAACAAAAAAAAAATACATACATACCCGGATATCAACCCGGATATGAACTAGTCCGGGTACCAACCCGGGTATGGGCTGATATCCGGGCAGCAGCTCGGGTAGCTCCAGCAATCATGGTCGACCTCTCTCTCTCCGAATTTGACCTCTCATCTCCAGAAACTCTTCCCCCCCTCCTGAACTCTTTTCTCTCTTCCCCTCCTTCTCTAAAATCCCCCCCTTCAAATTTTCTTCTCTATCTCCCTATCTAGTTCTCTCTCTCTCATAGGTTCTCCCTCTCTCTCTATTTAGTCTTCGTTTGGAGTTGGGGTTTGAAGAAGTAGTTGAAGAAGTGGAAAGACAACGAGGGTTTCAAGAGGAGGTAGCATAAGAGGTTTGAAGAGAAGGTGCGCGAGCTAGGGTTTGGTGGAAGAAGTGCACTCTTGCCCATGTTGGGTTTCTTTTGATTGTGAGAATTTCTTGTTTGTGAGTCTTTCCCTTTCTTGTCTACCGGAGAGACTCCTCCGGTAACATCCTCCCCGGTCTAGAGGAAAAGTTCCCCGGGGGACTTCATCTAGACCTTATTATTTACATGTGTAGTTGTTGTCGATTGTCCTAGCCTTGCGGCAAGTTGTTATTTTGAGTTGTCTCCCTCTTCCTATCATTTTAGGTCTTGCCCCCAATTCCTATCTTTTTCCCGGTCTTCCCGGTCAACCGCGAAAAACCTCTTTCGAAGTCCTTGTCTCCAAAGTCCTCTCTTCGTTATCATTATATGTGACTTTGTGTTGTTAGTATGTTGCTAGATGTGTGAGACACCCATATCCACATACTTTAGCAAAGTGTTCCGGAGTTGTTTACCGGTTGACCAGTAGACTTGTGTTTCCGGGCCGGACCGGAGTTTGTGACAAGTTAATAGGGAGATTGGTGGAAGTACAGGCATTTTGAGGATTTTGTCCACCCAGGACAACATGACTCTCCGGTGAGTCGGGTGGATTTTCCATCCTCCAAGGAGTGGGGCTTGAAGGTCTATGAGAGAAAAAGAAGCCTTCCGGTAACTTCTACCGGGAAGAAACCGGTAGACCTTCGTTCCTCAACCCCGGAGTCCTTGGTGGAGTCCTCTGCGGCTATACTAATCGAGTTTAAAGAGACTCCACATGTATCTATAGATACATCCAACCTTCCGGTGGATTCTATAGATACCGCCACTCCACCGGTAGACCTCTCGGTGGATAATCCCAATCCACCGGTAGACCTCCCGGTTGAGACATCCGACCTCTCGGGGGATTCTCTTGACCATGTTGGTACTTCCAGATGTAGTGACAATCCCTGTATGTCTCAATCGGAAGAGTCTTCCTGTTGAGTCTTCGTTATATGCTATGTATTGGTTTACCTCACCGGTTGGTGAGATGTTGTTTTAAGTTGCTAGAATTACACTCTACGGTGAGAGTAGTGATGTCGATGGGGCCCCATTGCGCATCCGGTCACTACCATTGGAGTGGTTTCTCTGGCTACTTATTTTTGTTAGGAAAAGGTTCACCGGTCCCGGGACCGCCGGACCGGGAGTCTTCCAGTTTACCGGTCTACCAGTAATCCGCCAGTGAGTCGGTGACTAGGCTACCCTTGATTTTAGGATCTAGCTGCCGTTTTGTCCTATAGTGGATGTACTTTTCGAGGGTAGCTATTGGCTTTAGTGCACTCCCTAGATGCCGTTTTGTCATTTTGGGGTCTAGATTTGGAGCGTAGCTATTGACTGTAGTGCATTTTTTAGATGCTATTTCCACCTTTTGGGAATCTAATTTTTTAGGGTAGCTAGTGGCCTTTGTGTACTTAAGGGCCTTGGGCTCCTGTGTTATGTACTCTTCTCTTTGTTGATCTCCTCGTGTGTTGCCTTCATTGCTTGTATCTAGAGTCTTTGTTGAGCTTGTGTGAGTGGACCGGGAGAGAGTTGAGTCCTCCTAGTGTGTCTTTGCTAGGTGTGCAAGGTTGTGACTTGTTGTGTGTTAAGTGATTGAGTGTGAGTAGAGACATCCCGAGGGGCTAGGATATCCGGGTTAGATAGGTAGACTGAGGTCCGGGACTTGTGCTCTAGACTTTTCAGCGGTAGGACCGGGAAGAGTTGCTTTATCAGATAGGATCCGGGAAGCCCACGGCTATTTATGATAGCCTCCTTTAAATGGGAAGTGATCGGATTGGTGGGGAGTAGGGGGTGACATCCCCCTTTTCTCGGTACACCGGGAGACATCCCGGCTTAGCCTGAGTCCGGAGAATACCGGGATTATTATCCTTGCAGTGGATGAGTTCCGACGATCCCCGTGGAAGGTTGTTTTGCTCATATGATTTGCTTAGTACTAACTTGTTGTGAGTCTTGTATCTTCTTGGTTTGATTCATTGGGTGTGGTTGTAGTTGGAACCCGGGCTTGCGTGACCGGTTTATCGGGACAAGTTCCCGGTGGATTGTGAAGACCGGTGAACCGGCAACGACCTTTGTAACTCTTTCAAGGTGTAGGATTAGATTGTGGATATTATGGCCTCTCGACTGCAAGAACAGAGGGCAGTGACTTTCCGGGCACTGTAAAAACTTACCGGAAATCTACTCTGACGCTCAACAGAGTTTAACTGAAACACATGTGGTTACTTGTTACCGGTTAGTAAGGTACCGGGGAAGCCATCCTCCGGGATGTGCCGAGGTATTATGTATGGATTGTTGTTAAGATTTAAAGAGTTTGATGCACGATAAAAATCCCTGGAAACGATCTAGTAAGGTGGGCTTGTTTAAGGTTAATTTTGGTTAATTTTGAGAATATCGAACCACTAGGCTACGATAGGTAGAACTGTAGCAACTCTAATTGTCAATTCCAACACCAATTGTGAATAATAGTAAGATTTAAAGAATTGAAAAATGAAGTTGACATTTGGTGTTAGATTTTGAAATATACATGTGCACAAGTAGGATTGTAGGGAAATTACATAATGATTAGAATTGTGAAATAAATTGCAATGAGAATGAAATTGAAAAAATTACAGGTACCCCAAGATAAAGGAAAAATCACAAGAAGTACAAAATTAGAAAAGAGTTGCAAGAAATCTTTATTGAATAGGAAGAACATACATAGTGAAATCAAGGTGCCATGGGAAGTGGTGGTACTTCCAAACCACGGAAATGTTGGTCATATTTTGCAACAATTTCCTGTAAATGAGGAAACAATTGTTGAACATCCCAAGTTCCATCAATTCCCTAAGCCAAACCACACCTAATCATGGACTTTCTGGCAAAGGACATATTATCAATGTCCACTTGTCTATTAACATCTTCAATGGCATCTGCTGCCAATTGAAGAAAGAACCTCTTTCCAGGGTTTCTTAACTTGCCAGACCACGTTCCATCTGCTCTAGGGACATTTTGCCAAGCATCAAGTCTAATCATTTTTGCTTTTTTGGCTTCCCATCTCCTAGTCCATGCATCTTTTATCTTGGAAATGACAAATGTGTCAGCAGGTTGACACAAATCTGTGCAACATGGGGGCAAGAATTTGAGGACTGTATTTTTCTCTGTCAAAGTGGCCTCTAGCCTAGGGGTGCTATTATGGCCAGAACAATTATCCACCCACACCAGTTTTGTACGTTGATGTAGGTCTGGTTGGTAGGCACGGGGTTCCAGAAAGTATTCTAGAAATAAGGTGGTGTCTATCCAACCTTTGGGGCTTGTACGATAACAAACACCAGGAATGTTATCATCAACGCCTCTAATCGGATAAGTACAATTAGAGTTTGTAAAAATGAGCATAGGGGCTTCGATCATTGATCGCCGCCCCAGAGATTCGCACAATTAAAGTCATGGACTCCCCGCCAGCCACAACATCCGCATATTTAACGGTAGAGTCGCCCCTAAACCCGAATGATCTACCATTGTCCATATTGATGACAAAGTGTGTCTCATCAACGTTCTCCATTAAGTTTTCATCAAATTGTCCAGTTTGGAAACCTCTATGGAGCAACCCTAAATGGTATGCAACCATCTTCTGAATTTGAATCTCTTTAGCATTGCTAAACGATAATCGGGCCCGTTGTGATAAAAGGACTACATTATGGACTTCCATAAATTGTTGAACCCATGAGTGAGTAATTTTGTCGATTAGAAGTTTATCATCCATGGGGTCTCTAGATTCGGCATGGTAAATGGAATCTCGGGACATGAGAATTGACATTGCCAACTCTCCTAAGAGTTTGGAAGAAAACTTTACCCCAGATTTGCGATACATGTCGAATGACTCCAAGAATTGTGGATACAACCATTGTACCCATTCAGATGGCTGCGGACCTCGTCCAGGGGCAGCCTTCACCAAAATTCGAGACCGCTTGGCAAATTTGCTGCGGGTGGAAGTCATTGGTGGAGCCACAAGGTTGTCATTTTCATGAAAATAGCGGTCACGAGAGGCCCACCAACGGCTCGCTCGTATAAGATTTGCTGGCCTTTTACCACGAAAATGTGTTGGAAAAGCTTGGATAGTCCTGGCAGACAACCCCACAACACCATGTAATGCAGAATCTTCAAGCATCCATGCAACTATGGTCTTCCTTGTGGCAATTGGTGTCACTTGTTGCAGCGATCGTAAAGTTTCCGGGCCACGCTCCATTATGAAAAACCTGTAAATGGAAGTGAAAGGAAGATTTAAAAAATATAATCCAATATAAAGGATTCTTTTGCACTCAGTAAGCACTCACTTGCAAGCAATTCAGCCTATTATACACCAAGCTCAAACAGATTGATTTGGATACTCCAAGAAATCGAGTCTCTACCATATCACAAAGTACAAATCACAATGGCACATGTGACCATGAATTCCATGCATGTGTTGCATCAGGAATCCAAATACTTTTTAAAGGCATTCAGAAGAGAAGCAGAGAGCCTATAACCAAAATTCTCAAAAAGGTCAGTCATCAAGCAAGTTAAACCTGTAAGTGCTGGAAGCTGAGACTGTGTAAGTGCTGGAAGCTGAGACTGTGTAAGTGCTGGAAGCTGAGACTGTGTAAGTGCTGGAAGCTGAGACTGTGATGAAGTTTCTGTGAAAAGATGAAAGTTTGATGATACTTTTAAAAAGCTTTTAATACACAACCAATCTGAACAAGAACAATCCAGGACCCTCAAAACAACAATAACCCAACAATTTCAAAGAAGAAGCTTAAGGTACCTTGTAAAGCCCCTCCTTAATTGCAAAGCCACTCCTTAATTGCAAAGCCACTCCTTAATTGCAAAGCCCCTCCTTAATTGCAAAGCCCCTCCTTAATTGCAAAGCCCCTCAATTGCAAACTCTCAATGAGGTAAGCAAGCTCCAGAGATAAGTAAGCTCCATGGAAGTTTAGAAAAGGGAGCAAACCCTCGAGGAAGGAGGACAAGAGATGGAAGCATGAAGAAGTTGCATTAATTATGCAACTTGCAACTTTGGCGGCTAAAAGGGAGGCTGCCATTAAGAAATGGTGGCCCCAATACACTAATTGTCCACAAGTTGACTAATAGTGTTGGGGCATGATGGTGGTAAATACACCAATTGTCATCCAACACTAAATATAATTTTTAGTGTAGTAAAAAGTGCCCTAAATGTTGCTAAACAACTATTTTGCCACCCTACTTGCCCCACTACATGTCACACTTCTTGTAACATACACCCATACTCTCACATACTTAAAGATTCATTCATCACCCTCAACAATAGCATCATCCCAAGAAATATCCCCACTCCAATCAATCCCCCTAACCCTCCACATACATACCATCCCCGTCCCCCAACATACATCCCCAAAAACCCTACCACATATCCCATTAATAACATCATATGCCATAAACATATCCAACACACAGACACAGATAACATACAAACTACCTACACAAAATATTTATGCCAATGGCAACACAATGATAATACATAAAATAAATGGCTCCCCCAAAGAGACCTTTTTCCACGGCACGACACCAATACCTCCACACATAACACCGAAAAATTAAAACAATACTACAAAAAAATCCAAAACAAAATATATTCAGATATCATCCTTGCCCACCACCCACAAGAACAATTCTCAGACTCAAGATCCGTAACACCACCCATAATTATGCCCCTCGTAAACATCTATACAACAGAATGCAACCCCGAAAATGATATCCTTACATCCTCAAACACAATTCAAATAGATAACAATCAAGCACATCTATACGAAAAAAACGGTCGACATTTACACACCATCCCCGTTACCCGACTCCAATGGCTATGGAATCAATATAATACAAAATTACAAACTCCCACAAACATCGAACCAACGACCCAACTCTTTGAAACCAAACTAATATGGCTCTACCAAAGGTATAAATACCGAATACCAAAAATTGACCCCCTCAAAAATGCCCAATACACAATACCCACTCCCATTTTAGACTCACTGATCTCATCCTTTAACATCGAACAATCATACTTTTCCTCCCCGGTCACATGTTCTATCAAACTCAAAAAATTCTACTCACCTTATGAAAGAGACAAAATATTCGGATCCCTAGGTAAGGCCTTTGACCATAAATGGATCGGAAATGGTATAGCTCACCCCCACAACGAGGAGAACATGGAACAAGCCATACATTGGGCTAGACTTGCCGCCAAACACGATCCAAATAACACAAATACAATCATCATCACACCGAACAACAATTGGTACCAAAACAACAACCAACACTCAAACCCATTTCCAGATTCCCATATCATTGCATTATTCGAGGTAGACACAATACCATACGAAGAACCTACTATTCCACCCGAGCTAAAAAAACCCCGAATAGAGTCATCTACATTACAAATACTATGCGTCCATCATCAAAATCAAATCCTTGGCTCCCTAGAACAACTTGCGGAACTTACCTCCATAACTAACAATCTAGACATACACCGACTATACACAAAACTGGCCCCACCAACACCCTTACAAACCCCCGTAAACAAAAGTAAAAAATGGTCAAAACTAAACTATGTCAACAACACATTAAATTACTCCGTCATACCTCCCCCTCTTCCAAACTACCAAACCCATACCACACCAAAATTTAACCCCACACACAGTTATTACACCGACGGCTCTTTCAAACCACCAGAACAAATTAGCCCGGGCTCTTGGCGCAGAGAAAAAGCTGGCTATGGCATATATAATTCTACCAAAGAAATTAAGCTAGCCAAAAGACTTCATGGACTACAAAATATCCTCAGAGCAGAACTTATGGCCATTCACAAAACACTACAAATCATCACAACAAAATACAATGATGAACTCGCACATATATTCACCGATTGTATAAATGCACTCTACCTACTTAACACTCAAATAACACACCCTACCCTTCACAATAGCCACCCCGACCTAACCATATTAACATCAATGGTCCAAATGTTACAAAACCGTACTCAAATCACAACCCTCCACAAAGTGAGAGCCCATGCCAACATTGATGGCAACGAACAAGCAGACAAATTAGCAAAACAAGGCCGAGAAAAAACACACAAAAATGCCAAAGATCCACACGAACATGCCCATGCTACCCCATACTACTTTCAAAAAGAAGATTGGCCTTCCAAAGAAGATACCCCCGACAAAGGCCCAATTAGATTTTTGGGCAAATATCTCAAAAAACAAGACCTCTACAACAACCTTGACACAATCTCAGAAAATATTCCTAACATAGAAAAATGGACTAACAATAACGACATAGACAATGAACTCTCTACAAACTTCTGGAAAAACCCCACCATCTCAGACTCGCTAATAACATGCCTCATCAAATTCCGTATTGGTCAGTATATGGGAAACGCTCGCAAACAACTCTTCTTTGGAATAGAAAGATTCCCATCCATAACATGCCCCATATGCCTCTCAACGGACCCCGACACATGGCTTCATGTGCTACTCAAATGCCAAAACCACCACATACACTCTCTAATTGTTAAAAGACATAATAAAGCGGTATGGGAAGTCCGAAAACTAATCACCTCCTACAATAAATCAAGATGTTTTATTCTATTGAACGCCGGCACCTTTAATAACAATCCACAAGAGAATACGGTCCCCACGTGGCTACTCCCATGCTCGTGCATGACCCAAAGATGCCATTGCAACGCTAGGCTCAAACCGGATATCTTTTGTGTTAAAGGTTTACCATACAATGACCCACCACCCGATAACATCAACCAAGACTACACCATTCAATTCATTGAAATCACATATTGCAACGATAGAGTTTCCCCAGAAATAATCCAAAATAAAACAGACAAATATCAACCCCTTATTGACGATATCATTGCCCTCGGATGGAAAGTGGACCCCCTTATTGTAATCACATCCGGCGCCCGTGCCACCATATTTATCCCATCTATGAAGACTCTTGAAGACACCTTCAAAATACCCATGGAAAAAATGAAAAACACCTTTAAAAACATTAACACCATAGCTACTCAATATGCCATGTCCATTTTACTACATAAACGTAAAATTGAAAACAACCAAGCCCTTCCCGAAACACAAGACCCCCCTTGATTTCTTTCCCCCGCCACGATTTATCTTGATTGGTTGGTTTTGTAGTTCATGGCTACTTGCTTGTTGATTTGTGTTTTTGACTACTTGATTGGTTAGTTGGGTGTTTAGTTGGTTGGATGTTTTGCTTTGCAAGTCTCTGGCTACTTGTTACATAGTGTCTACCCTCGAAAGGGGGAAGTAGTTCCAACTTACTAATTCCTTGTCCGGTGGGCATGGTCTTAGTAGTGGAACGAACAAACACTTTATTCACGCTGGTCCCCTTATCTGTGGAACCATCGTTCTTCTTCTTCTTCTTCTTTTTTGGTCGGCGCTTTATGGGGTTACCTATTGACAGCCACCAACTAAACATGGCTCTACACTATGAAAATTTATAACTTTATTTCAATGGAAATATATGAAATCACTTGAGTTGAAATTGTAATTTTATTGACTACCACTAAAAAAATAAGTGTATTTTTGTTTGTTCTCTCCATATATGCACATTGTTTAAGTTATTGTTTACCTCAATCCCTAAAGGCCCAAGGCATTTTCACACCAAAAACACTTCAAAACTGCTCCTTCTAGTGCAATGAATAAACAAGGAAACAAAAACTTTTATATCTACATTTAACCGTTGGATCTCAAATAAGACTTATTGAGTAACGTCTTCACGAGATCTCACAACTTTGGCTACACAGATTGAAAGTTTATAGTGTTTGAAGTAGAGAAAACGGTTCATTTTCTTCCCTACGTTGAGTTAAACAATAGGTTTTGACTTCACTTGGTGTCAAATTATTGCACTACACAAGGTCTCCATCCATTACCATCATATTAATCATGATGTTATTTCCTTGTACACCAATGTTAGAGGAAGAAAAAGGGTGTAGCATATTCAAAACAATTGTGCAAGAAGTGGTGGTTCAATTTTTTTTTAATTTACAATTTATTTTTTTGTGGACTAAATATTTTTTAGAATGAGAATCCAAATGGTTAGTAAGAAGCTTTACACCACATCTTGTAATAGAAAAAATAAAATGTAAAAAATATGAAGATCTCTAAGTTTTATGTGGAAAAGAAGAAGTGTTTTTGGTACCTTGCCTATCAATGTGTAATAGAATTTGGAAGAGGAGAAGTACTTCTAGCTCCTAACCTAAGGTTGGGAGTCAAAGGGATATGATGCCAACTCCTCTTTGTGATATAATTTTTTTTTTGTTTTCCCTTCTCATCTTGGAGAGTCCATCAAATTATTATTTGATATGAGTAGTGTCGTTGTGCACTTTTATTGTATTTTCCCTTTTATTTTGACGGTTGATGATTTTTTCCATTTCTATTTCTTTTAGTAAAATAATTTCTCTAAAATTAAATAAATCTTTTTCCATATGTCAAAATTTAATAAAACCAAGCCCATGCGCCCTTCTTCGATGATGGATTTTGGACATTGACAAGTTTGTTTGAAGGAGACTCATGTTGTATGTGATATCATAATTATGACAAACAAAACAGCTTAAGAAATCAAAACACAATATTCAGTACCATATAAGATTTCTTTTTCACCATGCCCATAAATAGAAAAATAAATAGATATGATTGCAATTAAATTAAGATTTTTGGAAGAAATAGATTAGAGGAAAGTAGTACGGTAGGCCAACCCATCATTGCCATCTTCCTAGTACTACCACTTTATAAATGGCCCCATTTCCACCCATTCACTCTTCTTCAAAGCCAAATGAAGGCTTTCTATTGGTTTGACCCCTTACTTTTGATCGGTGCTAGTGGGGGGTACCTAGAGATAGTAATAGGCTAAACATGGTAGACCACTTTGAAAATTCATAATGCAAAATTATCTGAGTACTTTCTTTTTTAGAAGTCAAAGAGTATATGCTATTGGATTTACTTCATGTGTCCATGAAGTGGACATGAAGACTAAAAGCGTCCAATGCCATATGGTCTCTATTCCCATTGGTTTAATCTTTCAAGTATGATTTGATGGTAGAAAACTTTTAAGAGGATGGATGAGATATAAGAGGATGGGAAAATGGCCAGTCCGGGTATGAAACATAAGAGGATGGATGAGGTATAATAAAATGGATGAGGTATAATAGTATGGATGAGACATCCACACTACGATGACCGGTGTTCGTTAAATAATAGCTCATTCGCGTGCTGTTCCTTCAAATTCGAGGTCTACGCGAGGATGAATGTTCGCGTGTGGATGACGAAATTAGGGACGGATGAACGCAGTTCACGGGGCTGCGGACTCGGGAGTGGTTTTGTGAGGCGCTCGGTTTGCAGCAGAGTGGCAATGGCGATGGCGGCGGCGATGAAGCTCTAGCTCATCATCCAGGGTTTGCAATCCAGAGCGCGGTAGTTCCTGACATGAATTCGCAGGCACTCCTTCTGCGGAGGCTGTCGTGCGCTATGGCCGTCTCCTCCGGCGTCTCTCTGGTCTGGAGCTCTTCGTTGGTGCGGATTGCGGAGACCGGGGGCAGGGTTGGCGCGGGCGTTTCCTGGAATCGGCCGATGCGCGGCGCACGCGGTGTTCATGCCAGCGTCGGCAGAGAATTCGAGGAGAATGGAGGCAGAGGAAGCGAGTACTTGCCGCCACGGTTCAGGTAAACTAGAAGCGATATTCTGCTATTTGGAAACTGGTGCGGTTGTAGACAAGTATTATCATTTGGAATCGTATGAGACTTTTTCTTTACTTTCCTATCGGAGCGAATTTCTTTGTAGTTAGGGATAAGGCTGGAGTCAGGATAGGCGGAGGTTGTATTGCGATGTTTGCGAGGATTAGGAAACTATTGAAGTCTTTGCTATCTTTAAGATAGCACATTACATTCACTTTGATTTCCACTAGCTTCTGCTGTTCGATTTGCATGATAATGAGTGAATTTACGGCAAGTTTGGGATGTAGGGCTCCAATTAGCCTGACAGGGGATCTGTGTAGGGATATGCGCATATTTTTTTTGAATTTCGAGGTCATCAACTGTTTAAGCATGCTTTTTGTTGAAAGAGTTCCTGAGGAATAATTTGTTGAGAAACTTGATTCCTCAACCTCTATAGTTCCTTGACTATTTCACAACAAAACACTTCAAAACGGCCCACTCTAGTGTAAAGAGTAGAAATGGAGACAAAAAGTTCCAATTTCAAATTTAACCGAGAGATCTTAATTTAAGCTAATAGAATTTCATGCTCACAAATTTTCATAAACTTTGACTGCACGGATTGGAAGATTATAGTGTTTGAAGTGAACAAAAAGGTTCTTTTTCTTCCTTGCCTTTGACTTTCACTTCACTTGGTGTCAATTTTTGCATTATACACCAGTTTTTAGACGTAGAGGATGGGTGTAGCATACTCAAAATCGTTTGGATTCTCATCCATTAACAAATCAATTTCACAAAAAATTAAAACGTGTATTGACAATTTTCGAATCATTGCTCCTTTATGGGTTAACAAATGAGAGGCGACCTTGCAGAGCAGTGTAGCGCCGATGATGGACTGGACAGACAACCACTATCGAACTCTGGCTCGCCTTATTTCTAAGCATGCGTGGCTTTACACCGAGATGGTAGTTGCTGACACTATTAACTACCAGCAAGATAATCTGGTAAGTCTTCTCTTATTTAATCGCATTTACAAGTTCTTTGACACGCGGGCACATCTAAAAGTATCCTATCTATTACAACAATTTGTTAGGATTCTGGTTAATCTGTCAAGAGAATGCTCTGAATTGCAGTGTTGTTTATCTGGAATTTGATTGACTCTGGAATTGTTGAGAGGCCTTCTTGTTGAATCTCGCTTTTCATCTGTGGATATGCCAGGATAAATTTCTTAAGTTTCCTGAAGCTCAGCACCCTATAGTGCTGCAGTTGGGTGGTAGCGATCCAGAAAAGCTCTTAAAAGCATCTCAACTTGCTAGTTCATATGAATATGATGAAATCAACTTGAAGTAAGCATCTCTCTTTGCTTTTCGTACGGCTATTTTTCGGTAAATTTGTCTCGGGAGGTTTGCTACAAAATATAGTCTTGTTAATCTCCTTATATTGTTCCTTGCGGCATGAACAGTTGTGTTGATGAGGTGCTTGTAATTTGCCTCAGTATGTCCTTTCAATATTCCGGATATTGGATCACATTTGTGTTCTGGCTTGCAGTTGCGGTTGCCCGAGTGATAAAGTTGCTGGTCATGGTTCCTTTGGTGCCTCGCTTATGCTTGAGCCTGAGGTACGTTGCTGGCAATTTCGTAATTGCGCTAAAGCTATTTTCAGAATCGATTCCGACATTTTAGTTGATGGCATTGTTCATGATTAACTTAGGTCTTGTATATATTGGTCGGATATTCAAATCGTTTTCAAGCAGATTTCAATTTTGGAGATGCGTTAGAAAGCCAAGCCAAGTAATACAAGCATTCTGAATACTCGGAGCAAGAAGGTTGTTGATGGGGATACTCTGTTTTTGAATTTTTCCACGGATTTCTAATGAGACTTTATGTTTTTGCAGCTCGTTGGGGAATGTTTGTCAGCTATTGCTCAGGGCAGCCCAGGGACTCCTGTTACTGTCAAATGCCGAATAGGAGTTGATGACTTTGACTCGTACGACTTACTTCGTAAGTATCTAGTACCTATTGTGCATGTGGCTTTAAGATTTTGGTGAAGGAAAGTGTGAAAGGCCAGGTCTGGCTTTCAGCTCTACCAGTAGATTATTACTGAGCTAAAACTCAAGTTTTGCTTTGGCTTACAGTGGTCCAGCTTATGGAAACATTTATGTGTTGCTGATTTGTGCTGGTATGTGGTGGACGTATGTGCTGTCGGTTGGTTCAGATAAGTTTGTTAAAACTGTATCATCAATGTCACCAACACAACACTTTATCATCCACGCACGGAAAGCCATACTTAAGGGATTGAGTCCAGCTGCAAATCGAAGCATACCTCCTCTCAAGTGAGTCCCGGTTTGTAAGGTGATTTCCAGTTTGGTGTGACTTCTGACTTGAACCGTGTCATTTAACATATGTTCTGTTGTCTATTGTGCTACAGATATGAATTTGTTTATGCTTTGATTCGCGACTTTCCAAACCTTAAATTTACATTGAACGGTGGGGTACTTAGTACTTATCAGGTTAGTTTTTTCAGCTTATGTTGCGCATGTTACATAAAAGTGCTCTATGATGTTTGAATGCCATGCACATAAGGTTCATGTCGGTGATTGAAATGGTCTCCTTGTTCATGGTTGACTCTCTGCACATGCAGACCTGGTTAATGGATAAAAGGGAATATTGCATGCTGAAATCACAGAGTGATTGTGCTGGAATTGACTGACTGTGAGCCTGTATATGGCAGGTGAACGAAGCCTTGCACAGAGGAGTTTTTGGAGTTATGCTTGGGCGTGCAGCGTATAACTTGTAGGTGTTTCTGGACCGTAAAACTTGTCGTTTGGGCTTCAATGGTAATTTAAGTGCTCATGTGGACTAAGAAATATTTGAACTGTGCACTGCAGTCCGTGGGGAACTCTTGGGAATGTTGACAGTGTCGTTTACGGGGACACATCACCTAGGTTGACTCGGCGTCAGGTATGCTGTCGAAGTAATAGATGGTATTAGACTCCATTTGAGTTTAAAGAAATTGTTCCAGTCATGTTCAGTAAACAGGACGAACCAGAATTCATCATTCGTTTTAGCTGAAATAAAGTTTTTACTCTTTCATAAATTTTTAGCGGCTTGTATACATTTCTAAGAACAATGTACCACATCTTAATTACCCATCTCTGTTATTGTCAAGACCTATTGAAGAAGGTACTGTCTCTAATACTAGAAAGGGTGAAGAAGAATCAAGCTCCTAGTTTAGAATTTATCTGAGCTCAGGATCTAGTTGTTCAGCAACGAGTTTTTGGAGGCGGTTTTAGATTATTCTTTGGCTGATTTTGAAAGCATCTGTGGGTTTGTTGTCTATGTAGATTTTGGAGAAATATGTGGAATATGCTGATGCTGAGCTTCACAAGTACGGTCATAAGAAGCCTGGCGTCAGACAACTTGTGAAGGTACTTTCTTCATAACCAATTGATGAACCTCTGAGCTACTATTGGATTTAGCTTCCTGATTATAATTTCGTGGGTTGTGGCAACTGATGTACATGGGATGTCTTTGTTGGAATCAGCCTTTATTAGGTTTGTTCCATGCAGAGCCAGGCGCAGGTGTATGGAGACGGGCTGTTGACGACGCTCTACGTAGCGCTGAGGTAAGCAGATGGTATTGTTTCTCTGCTTGCTTGCAGGGAGAAGCAAGAATCATGAATAATAAATATAGCCAAGTTTGGAGTTTTGCAGGTTTTTTAGTGTCACAGTTGTTTCCGGTGCTGACATCTGTTTGTTTATTTTTGCAGACTGTGCACGCCCTATTGAAAGAGACGCTTGTTGTGGTCCCAGATTTTGTACTCGATTCTCCACCTCCTCTCGACACATCTCCAGACTCTCTGCTTGGTAACTTAGGCCCCCTTCCAGGTGCGCCAGGCTCGTTCAGTAACTCTCTGGAGCCTTTTCACGGTGTTCAAGAGCTCAATTCCAGTCAGTTTTTAGGTGCAAAACTACTTGTGAATGAACATGTGTAGCAGTGGCTTTTTAGCTCTTCTCAAAACCAAGATATGAGCATGATTAGAACATTTTTTAGCGGTAGAATCAATCTTGCTGCCTTAGGACTTCATGAGTTCTATTTCTTGAGCATCGCTTTTATAGTGAGTGACCCATATTATGGCGAGCTGCTTGCTCTCGTGGGGGCTCTTCAATGTTGTGAACTCTTCAATTAGATTTAGAAATCATCCTTAGGATCTTTTAATCCTTTATCACCTAAGAGGCCTTGGGAGGGTTGATTTTGGTGCTCTGGGTGTTGTAACTTTTCCCATGATTGGCCATTGTTGTTGCACTCTTTAGAATGCATGTTGGTATCCGTGACAACTTTCTAGTGCATCTCTTTGATCTCCAATGGAAGGCCTGATGACTCTGTTGGACACCATAACTTGCGTGACTATCTTGGGGTTTAAGTGTATGAGAAATGGTAGCATTGCTGATTGGCTTGAAGTCTGTGTATAATTGGCTGCTCGGTTTTGATCTTGAGAGGTAATAGTAATTGATTGATGCGTTTGAACGTTGACACTAGTTGCCAAATATTTCACCGCAACAATTGTGTTTCTTTTCCTTGACTTGTGCATGAAAAGGTTTGTGGTCCCATCAGGCGTTATAGGGTTTTTCTTAAACTAATACTAAGTCTTTAATCCTTAAATGTCAGAGGGTGCCACTGGTGGCCACAATATTCTACATGTGAAATGTCGTATTTGAACATGATAAGATTAAGATATTGAAATGACCTCCAAATGAAAGATGTTAGTTGAAGAATCTTCAATCCAAAGGTGTAAGTCTTGCTAAACCTTGATACATTTTTGTTTCCTACAAAGTAGAATATGTGCCTGTATATATGGTTATTGACTGACATTTTAGGGTTAAGCTATTTTTTAATGACGAGCTATTTCATAAATTGTCAAAAACTATAATCAATTCTCATGATATAGAACTACAATCTTGTCGTGACAATTTTTATAATTAAATTAAGTATTAAAAAATCTATTTATACATCTAAAAATATCTTGTTCTTTGATTAATTTAGTTCTATACTATCACTTCAAATAATGAGATGATTTACTTCCTTGGACATTTCATTCATTTAATTGTACAATACGTCTTTCATCTATCCATTTGGAGTAATAGACAGTGATATCCTTGTACACCAATTTTTAGAAGTAGAGAAGAATTGAAGTATCTTCAATAAATAATTTTATAATTTCAATGAATTATTTTTCTCATCTATTTTGAAAAGAATAATTTCAAAGCATAGTATTATGCTTCTTAATAAAATAAAAATAGATTTGTTTGGAAAGAAATAAAAAATCTTTGATTTTAATGTTGAAATGTTTTGAAATTAGCATGACAAGGTAGGATAAATTTAACTCTTTCTAAAGTGAAGGTTTTATAGTATGAAAGTTAAATCTTAAATCTCAACCATAATCTTGATGTTTATGAGCATAAAAAATTCTCACATTCAATAGATGGGTGTAGTAAAAAAATTGGAGCTTCCAACCTTCAACCAAAATCACATAAGATTGCTAAAATTTGTTTTAACAGTCCAATGAAAATTAAGTTTACATTCCTACTAGCTTTCTATGTTCTTCATACAAAATTTCAAAATCTGAAAATACAAACTGCAATCACAAGAAGTTGCCTTACATTTTTAAGAACCAAAGTCCTGAGATATATAATACTTTCAATGATGCTTACATTTTACTTATCCTTGTGTAGTGCTTCAAATAACTAAAAAAACTATTCCAAATACTAATGATACGAGTACTAAAGAGTTTATATGAATATAAAACTAGATTCAAAATTTTCAGCAACCAAAGGGTTTTGATAAAACTCTTCTTACATGAATGAGTTACTTGGAAAGTCATCCAAAGTTTGAATAAGATATCCCTTTGTATTATATATCAAGCTTGCAACTATATTAAAGGTAAAAATATATAAAATATGTATTATTTATAAAGATTTTATGTTCACTACCCATAAAACTTTGACACTTCTTGGTGTGAATAATTTGCATCATTGAAAGTTAATTTTTGTAAAAACTAAAAAAAAGTGACATTGGTTTGTTGAATACTACATTTCAATTATTTTGTGATTAACTTCATAAACTGCTTGAATCACCCACCCTCCCAAAAAACTGCTTCAAGTAGAATAATGCTTTTGTCAAATGTCAAATTTAGCAAAAAATATTTACTACCACAAAGCTTTTAGAAGTGTCCAACTACGATCGGAAAGCGTAAACTTTACATGAACAATGAAGAGTGGTAGCAATGCCTCCGTGAAGGTGGAATGATGTAGTTACACGCTTAACTACGCTTGTTTTTTGTAATTATCTTGATGCATGGACCATCGGTAGACCCACAATAGCTACAGGAGCAATTTTGTGAACGTTATGAAACAGATGTGGGCATCAATTACAGGAGAATGGTATAGACCAACTATCAGAGGAGCACGTTTACTACTGTGCATTGAATTTGATAGAATTCCTAATCTCCTTGCAACATTTGACAAGCTACAAGAAGATTTCAACTTACTACAACCTGCATTTCCCATGAAGAAATTGCAAGCTAATCGGCTTATTTCTGGAGCAGTTCAATAGCAATGCCATACAATGGAGGCAAGAGGTTTAGTAGCAGATTGATATTTTGAACAATAAACAACGTGGCATTTACAGAAAGATCATGCAATCAAGCACGTTTGACATCTCCAACAAGATTTACTTTGTTAATGGACAAGTGGTATTGGAAAGACGTATCTAGAGAATTTAATCTTAAAGTCAACGCGTATGCAAAATTGGGCTCTATTGGCAGTTGCTTTGTCCGGAATTGCCGTATTGTTGCTACTATAAGGCGGGATTGTTCATTTGAGGTTTAAAATTTGGATTGAGCCAGACCGAACTTTTGTGTGCAGCATCCGGAGTCAAAGTCATTTGGTAGAACTAATATGGGGCACAAAGCTCACTTTTGAGAACGAGGTGCCTACAATCACCAAGCTACTTTTGAAGTTGTTGGCAGCACTCTACTCGACATAGCCAGGCACGATGTATCCTTTGGAGAAATCACTTTTGTAATGTGTGGCATTTTTAGGCAGATTCTAATTGTTGTTCCAAAGGACTTATGGCGAGACGTTGTCACAACATCAAGAATGGGTCTTTTCTGTGAGGTCATGTTAAATTTTGCACCTTGCGTAGATATATGCGTGCTGCTAGAATGTCTACATCTCTTTGCTGGAACATTTGCGCATCGGCATCTAAAGCTTGGGGTGGGCAAGCTATAAATTGTTGAGGTATGTTTGTTGTCTGCCAAATTTGGTCTTACCTTGGTAGAATGTAAAAGGTTTAATTGACATGATTTACCTTAAAATTGTGGTTGGCCATAGCACAAGCGTTTATTACACGCACTATCCTTACAATATGCAACAATGATGTGGCAAAAAATCAACATTGGTATACTTGACATGGTGCCTAGGGCAACTCAAGCGTATTTAAGCACTCACAAGGTGGACGATGAAGATGGAACCAACATGATTTCAAGCAAGTTTTTAAATATGTTGGAAGTCAACAGGTGGCCACATCATAAGCTTACGCTCAAAGTTAATACACCCGTGATGCTTTTCCATAATCTAGATGCATGAAATGGACTATACAATGGCACCGAACTCCTTGTACGCCATTACTCGGCCCAAATGATTGAGGCGGAAGTCCTTACAAGTGATCGTGCAGAGAACATTGCATCTAGGTTGTTCAAACGGACAAGTTCTCAGTCAGACGGGATGTCTGACCGGGAGATCTACGGGACGTCTGTAACTTAGAAGATTTTTTTTAATCCTTTTACCGCCGGAGGCCGCGATCCCGGCCCAGCCGTTTGGCGATTGCCGCATTCGCCGCCCGATCGCCGCCCCGTTGGCCCGATCGCCTTGGCCAATGGCCGTCTCGGTGTGACTGTTCATTGTTTTCTCACCTCTCTATATGGAGCACGTGACACGCCGCACTTGTGCTAGGTTTGGGATATCTCATTCCACATATTCCTTGCATCTGGGAGAAGATAGTGCTACTAAATGGGCTCGTGGAGTCCTTTGGGACCACTCCCTTGGTCGCCTTTCGCTTTAGAAGGTTCAGTTACCTCTTGGGAAGTAGTATCTAAAGTTGCGTTGAGGGGGTGGGTGTGGTGGCGTCCTTAGATGCTGTTGCATTTTTCTTGCCTGTGTTTTGGGAGCGCTAAAAGTGTGGTCTGATTGAGCTAGGAGCTCGTGTTGACCACCTTTGCACCGTGCACGTAACTATTGAGGCATTTGAATAAATGTAGGCAGAGTGGAAAGCATGGTACAATGAGTGGGACATGTCAACAGTTTGTTGCAAGTTTTGTAACCACGCCTTTGCGGATAAGCCAACGAGGATGTTTGGCCATCTCGGATATATCTCCAATCACACGGCTCAGGCTTGGTATTGCCACCCGCAAAATATTGGTTGCCAACGTGCTCATTCACCGTGCGTCCATCAATTGCCAAGGAAAGGTGTCGCATCCACATACCCTTTTGTCCAAGGTTTTGCAACTTGAAGCATCAAAAAGTAGCGCCCTCCCTATCAAATCTGCCACCGTACGTGGCGTCGAGGGCCTCTTCGCATCGTAGTGTTTTAACGCAGATTAGCTTGTTACTAATCTACGAGTGTAGGGGCGTACGGTGGCGCACCACATTCATCCGTGGATATTTTCCATCCACTTATGATTCTCTATGTGTGTATATAGCGCCGCACGCGTCTTTGATTTGACGACTTTGTGAAGTCAAGCTTTGTGAGTGAGTTAGAGAGTGTTTAGTGATTATGTTTGCTTGTAAGTGATTATTTATCATTAATAAAGGCTCCACACTCTCTTTGAGAGTTAGACATGGTGGCGGATGTGTTGACGAAAGTACTTGCAAAAGAGCGGCATAAAAGGTTAGCAAAGGCGATGGGATTGCGAGAAGGTAACTACTCGCAAAGAGGGAGTGTTAGAGCTAAGAGTTGCTCGTTGTTATTATGATATTGTAAATAGTTGAGGTAGATTTAGAAGGGAAAGTAAAGGGGAGAAAATGGAGAGAGGTGAAACGAACTTAGGGGCGTTTCACACTAAGCCCAAGGGCTGAACTCCATTGAAGACCAAACTATGCCGAGGGGCCGAGTTTTGGAGTTGTAAAAAATTATTAAAATTATTTTAATGAGAAAATGTTCGGCCCCTGGGCAAGAGTTTGGGTTTCTATTCTTGTTGGACCCAAACTCTCCTCGAGGGGCCAAACTATTGGCGCCAAAATTCTCAAAAAGTGCTGCCATGTAAGCATTTTGGTGCCCTTCGGCCCTTGGCCCTTGGCCCCTAGTGTGAAGGCCCACGGGCCAATTTTCAACTCTAGGCCAATCAAATTGCTAGAATTGCTCGGCCCCTCGAGCTCGGCCCCTAGTGTGAAACCCCCCTTAAAGTAGTACCATATGTATTGGCAAAGGTTGTTACGAATTGATACTATAAGTGAAGGCCTTCAAAAGAAGGCTATATCTCACTCTAAGCATTGTTTGTAATACCTTGTATATTTCATTTGCTTGTGCAATCATTTCTCTACTTCTTTTGAACCTCAATACCTCCTCCAACGCGCGCCCAACCCCCTCCAGCAAACACGTCCAACCCTTACCGCGTGCGCGACCTGATGGGGATGCGCTCGGCCCCTCCCGGTATGCGCCCGCATCCTTCACACACCCGCGTCCTATATGCATGCGCACAACCCTTTAGTCAATGTGTCAGCCACGTAGTTGCTTTTGTGGCATTGGGTAGATTGATTTACCTCTAGTCCTGGTCAAACCAGCGTTGATCCTTCTTGGACGGACAACAACCTCTATCGGACGGACGTACACTACCGGACGGACGGACGCCGAAACAACCCTAGTCTCGCCCTAATTGGTACGCGCCCGACCCCAAATGCTGCGCGCGCAGCTCGAAGGTGTGCGCGCCCAGCCCTATGACGAACGTGGAAAGCGGTAAGACGTGTCAGCACACGTGTTTTACCATGGAATAAGTTATAAATTTGATTTAGGATTTATAAAAAAAAATTTACACGCAATTGTCCGCCAATAAGTGTTGTCTTTCATGTTCGTCCGTGTGCTGCCTTTGGGCCCCTATCCGTCTAAGTAGACAACTCTGTGTACATGTATGACATGGCTTATAGTTGGTTGATTCATGAAAGGGTATGAAAGAGTGCAAAAGGGGGACTGTGTGGATAGGGCAACCAAGCATCCATTCAAATCTTGGTATACAATGGATCCATGTTTTGGAACGTATTAGAGTGATATGGAGGACTTGAGGGAAGTGGGAACATGGGAGACAACTTGAGAGACTTGAGGGCAGTGGCAGGGTTGTCATACTGGACGGACGTCTGGTTCGCCCGTCCGGTAGAGGTCTCGCCCGTCCGATACAGTCAACCTAGAGTTGACTTACCATCAAGGTAAAAAACATGCGACGTGGCGGCCACATTGGCACCACATCACTGCCACGCAGGACAGAGACGTGTTTAAGTAGGGGTGGGGACTAAAGGAAAGAGGGAGGCAATGTAGGGACGTCCCCGCCCTACCCATGCGTGGGCGGGGACGTCTCTGCCCCTACCAACGTAGGGACGGGGACGTCCAACCGTTGATGGAATAGATTATAGTATTTTAAGTTACCGTATATTGGTAGTGAAAACTGTGGAATTTGGAGGGTGTACTACTTTAACTATCAATAGAGTCTTGCAAGATTTTTTTTACTTTGAATTAGAGTGGTTCACATGTGCACTAGGTTGATAGCTTTGCATTGACACATTATATGTGAAGAAAATATTTATACCCAATTATTGGTGATTTTTTTTTTTTTTTCTACTTGGTTGTATACAAAAATGTTCCAACCCTATACGAATCAAAACAGAAGTTTTGTATGTGAAGAGACAGATCAACAATCACAAAACAATGAAGAATGTCTTAAAGAACAAGTTCAATCAAAATTTAAGACCAAAATCAATGTGTATGTGTGTGAAATACAACATAGTATGTGGCATAGTATTCACTGTATTCACTGTATTTGAGTGTATTTGGTATATTTTGTGTTGTATTCCTAGATTTTCCAAGAGTTCTATAAATCCAAATCATGATTTGATTGTTGGAGAGTGTTTGTGTAATGAGTGCGCAAATCTGAACCTCGTATCTCGAAGCCTAGTTCCTCATGGATTTCATGCAAATTGAGTTTGAGCACCTCCAGAGTCCCATTTTGGGCTTCCTGGGCGCTAATGGGTAAAGACAATGCGCAATTGAAACATTTCCTGTGAAGGAAAGGAGAATTACCAAGTGCGAGAATGATTTAGTAGTGAAAATCTAAAAATTGGATGTATACAAAATTGATTAAATGAGACGTATGGCAATTGTCCAGTACACATACTCTTCTATGAAGATGCCGTACTGTTTACTTAACCACCACATGCGAAACTAATACAACTAATTAACAAAAATCTATTGTCGGTAACAACATAGATGCATAGTCCAGCCGTGGGGGGTTTCATTAATGTGTCTATAACATCTGGCACAAAAGACCGTTCATTCACATCTTCTTTCTGAAGGCCTTCCAATTTCAGCTTTAGGTGTACATATTGCTCCGTATTTTTGGTGGTGAAATACTGTGTGTCCCATTCTTCTTGCCAAATGCGAGAAAAAATCCAACCCACCGCAAATGCATCTGCTGCCTTGGAGTAGAGGTGTGACTGTTGCATGACTTCAAGCGAGTTCACCGAGCTCTGCTCCCCAAAACATAGAACGGTTCTGGTGCCACAAACCGTCCCCGCTCTCTCTCTTCTCGAAGCTCTTCCATGAATCGATAACCATACCTTGATGGCTAATTCTCTACAACTTGACTAGAAAGCCCCCAATCGCAAATTCCTATGTACACCGTATCGGGTTTCCACTCATCAAAGTGGAGCAAAAAATTCGATGGAGAGAGGTCATTGTGCATATAATTCACGTCGTGGCATTTCCCCACAATGAAAAGCAACGATAGCGCGAGGTTTAGTCGATTTTTGCGGTAAGTTTTTATCCACGGAAGTTCTTCAATTGACAACCCGATATTTGGATGCATCTGAATCTGTTCAAACGGCAATGATTCGTCCACTTTTGAGTCACACTTGGACCAAAAAGAAGCCAGAGATCCCCCATTCCACTAAAGTGTGTACCCTTCTATAGTTTTTGGGTGGATGAACGCAAGTCTAATGATCCCTGGATGCACCATGTACTATAAGAAAACAGGGATTTTTGAGACGCCCCCGCATATTTTTGGACGTCCCACAGGATGTCAAAAAAGACGTCTAACCCGGCCCAAATTCCTTGTTTTTTTATTCGACATCAAGCTGAATAGGTGAGGACGTAGCCGGATTTGCGTAGACATCCACGAAAACATCCTGACACTTGAGACGTCAAAAAGGACGTCTCGGAGAACGCGTCCCTATCATGTCAGCACAGGGAATTGTTCCTGCTAGTCTTGACGGGTAGGGGGGCAGTCCTCACTTTTTCAAGAGTGAATATGGGCGTGACACCTCTTTCTCTCTCTCTCTCTCACTCACAGCTCGCTAGGGTTTGTGCCTCTCTCTCTTTTTGTGTGTGCGCGTGTGAGAAGTGAGTGCAAGTGTGAGTTGTATGTGCGTTGTGTGTGCGTGTGAGTGTGGAGTGTATGCACGTGAGGTGTTTGTGTAGTTTCTGGTGTGTGTAAGTGAGACTTAGATGTGTGTATGTGCGCATGAGGTTGTGTGTGCGGTGTGTGAGTGTGTGTTGTGGTGTGTGTTGTGTGTGTTTGTGTTGTGTGTTGTGTGTGTGTGTTGTGTTGTGTTGTGTTGTGTGTGTTGTGTGTGTGTTGTGTGTGTGTGTGTTGTGAGTGTGTGTTGTGTTGTGTTGTGGTGTGTTGTGTGTGTTTGAGGTGGATGTCTATAATTACAACCCCACAAACAATCTTGTGCACAAGGATTGTCCCTGTAAAACACCCCATGAAATAACGACAAAAACGTAGACGTCGAGGTAAACGTCTATTCGGACGTCTACGTAGACATTCAATAGTTCTGTATGATGTCCAGGAGGACATCATCAGCAACCAATAACATCCAAGAATGGGCGCCACATCAACCGGTGCCACGTCATTTTTCCAGGGGTCCACGTCGGCGCACATGTCATGGATGAAAAACATTGTGACATGTCCCTGCCCGTTTTCAAAAATCCCACGTGGCGCTAAGTTGGACGCCAAATGGCACGCTCCAGGCCCTCAAAAAGACCTCGTCGTTTTGGATGTCCCAAAAACTTTTACATGTTTCTTGGGACATCACGTGGATTTTTTTGGATGTCTAGGGCACGTAAACACCCCGGATTTTAGTTAATGCCCCTTTTGACGTCCATTTTGACGTTCCAGAAACCCTTGTTTTTTTATAGTGATCGGACACTCTCAAGCCTCATTGATGATGTCTCGGCGCTTCTCCCTCTCGTTGATGTTGGTCAGAGTCTTTCCGGTAAAGTAAATCCAACTTGGAATGTTCTCCAATTTTGTTAGCATCACCTTCCATACAGCCCCATAGCCACCCACCGCTTTCTGTCCTGGTATTGGAATCACTTTAGCGCAACTTTCAAGCCACTTGAATCTTCCACCAACGTAGTGAGCCAAAATTTGGTCCTCAATTGTTGCTTTCCAAGGAGCGAGTTTCTTCTTATGGGAAGAAGAGTACTGTTGAACGAAGCTCTAGATCAGCTTCATCTTTGCTACAAGTGTGTTGTCCTCAATGTCCCAGTTGCTTCCATCCTCCTTCTCCATGACGTAGCACCAGTTCGCAACAATATTGGTGGTTAGTGCAGTCACTTGTGTGTCCAACCACTTCGAATGCAACCAATAATCTGAGAAATCATTAAATCTCTCATATTTATCAAGGTTAGACATTATTTCGTGTCGCATGCCAACGGTCAACTTATGGTATCCCTCTTCGTTGTGCGCCAAATAGCTCCTCATCAATGCGTGTCTCGTTCGACGGTTGTAAACTTGACGGCAATCCTTCTACATTCAACCATGTATTCATACGGGGGCATGTCCGGATTTGGTGTCTTCTTCCGCCTCTTCTGGCTTGATGATGACGAATTTAATGATCCCGACGTCAACTCCGTGTTGGTGGATGGAAGTACCGTCTCACCAACATCATCCAAATCCATAAATTGCGGGCGCTTCTCCATCGTCCTACTTCCTTCTCCCGCCATACGTGATAGTCAACTCCTTACCGTGGTCGAAATTCCAAAATGATGGTTTTAAAAAAACCGCAAAGAGTCTAGGTGCAATAAATGGGCCAAGCCCGACCACCCACCGAATCCACTTTCAGGCCGCTAAGCGAACTGACACGTGAGGCCTAGGGAGTGGACTTGGCAGAGAATAAGGACAAAAGTCTGCTATTTATTCCATTCCCCGGATTTTAGCGAGGACGTCCCCGCCCCCACCCGGGCAGGGGCGGGGACGTCTCCGCGGGAGGGGCAGAGACGCCCCCGCCCCAGCCCGGGGACCCTAGACCAGTGCTTTGTCTATCGGCTATATAATATCGATCCCGCCCCTAATTGTCCCCGCCTCACATACTCCCTCTTCATCCACCTCTTAATTGAGTTGGTTGTGGGCATTGTGCGAGGATTCCATCCATTCGCATCACAAACGTTATTCAAATTTTTCCCACCCATGGCCACGCCCGCAAAGATGAGTAAAGAAGAACGAGACAAGACTCGACTACGATTGGGAAACAAATAGCGGAAGAGGTTGCATGTGCTTCGATATCCAGTAAAATTGGCTATCAAAGGTTGGGAAGAAGTTCTCGAGCCATGGAGTTTCAAGGATTGCGCAAACTTCATTGAGTGGTGCCATATCGACAAGGCTTTCCCAAAGGAGCGACACAATTATCATCGACGCTTTCACAAGGCAAATTTATGGAAGTGCACCGACGAGGCGTTCAAAAATTGGTGCATTGAAGTATACCAGGTATTGTACGACATCCCTTATGTCAAACGCAATGAAGTAAATCTTTTCCTTACGCGAGGTGTCCACACGGAGGTAAAGCTGGGCAAGAGGGTGGATTGGTCCACCTTGAAAGCCATAGGAGATAGTATAAAAGTTCCTTCTCTGGCAAATGGATTGATTCCAATGGAGACATGGAGGTATCCAGAAGGCGGATTGGGCAAATTGATGGCGAAGACTGAACCGGTCGATAGGTACGAGACCGATCCCTCAAACACGGATACAGACTCTAACGGATCCCATGTTCCAATTACAACGAGCCGAAGGACACAAGCGCACACCAAACGAAGGAGGGCGGAACGGACGGTTAGCGTAGTCGTTAACAATACCATTAATGAAGTTGTAGCTCAGGTGCAATCCCCCGCGGTTGTTGAACGAACGTTTGAAGCCCCTACTGCTGCTATTTTTGCCCGCACTATCCAAATCTTGCTGAACCAATTGAAAGGAAAGAAGACAGAACTATTGTCATTGCACGATGAGGTTCGGAAGTTGAGAGTTGAACTCAATGACAAAAACATTGTTATTAACCAACAACGACGTGATATGGAGGAGCTCTGACTTGCCCTACAAGCTAATACAATGACCACAGTTGATTGGAATCCACGATGGGAAGAGGAAGGACTTGTACACATGTCAACCCAAGACGATTCATTGTCGTTTGACAAGGCCCCTACCAACACAGATAAAGCTATGGTCAACAAAGAAGAGGGTGCGGCGGGTGATGGCGGCAAAGAGCTCGCTAAAGCGCTTGAAGAGAATTCAAGACTACAAAGTCGCTTGGATGTGTTGGTAGAACATTACTATCAATGGAAGTTGGCATGCGTCTTCATGGTCGATCGAACCCGACAATTGGTGGCGGAATTCCAGAAAATCGACAACAATATACCGAAAACAACCAAGAGAGGGTGTTTGGTTTGACGTCGTGGGCCCTCGTAGATGATCTTTTCAAGATGGATGAAATGGCAATGGTGAAAACTACTGGTGGGCAAACAACCATCGATTGGTCCCGTTACAGCTGGGATTTCAAAAAAGAGGTTTCATCCACCCTCGACCATCGGGGCAACCCCATGCTATTGTGGCCACAACCTTCGAGCCTTGTATCCGATGGTACCACTTGCTCAATTTGTCTAAACCCATTTGGTCCAAAAGGTGGGATGCATCTAGGCACTTGCGAGCATTTGTACCATCCATTTTTTTTTATTAGCTTGATGATTGTACGCCGACGGTGCCCATTGTGCAAGGCCCCTTTTCATAAGCGATTGTACGAACTTTTTGGATTAGTTCCATACATGCCCCCGCATTGGGAGTTCAATGTGATGAACGCCCCTGATCAATCACAAATGTGGGGAAAGGATTTGGTGTGGAGTTGGAGACTGAAGATGCACTCGTTAGATAAGATGCACCTCTCAAACGAGTGGGGTTGGGAAAGGGACCCGGAGCAAATTGTCCGGGTGTGGAAGAATTTGATCCCGTTAAAGGACAAATACGGTCAAGGAAAACGAAATTTCTTCTATCAATGCTTTAATGGGCATTGGGACGAGAACGGGGAGCAATTTCGATTCGGACCTCATCCACGGCAATGGTTGTGGGCTGATAACGGAGTTCGCATCACAGACCACAACGGGGATCGCATTTCTCACGACGTTGTGCAACCGGACCCACAAGAACTAAGGCAATTATCGGAATCAGAGTGGAAATTTTTTTTCTGAAATGACGGAATTGACTTCTTGCTTGATGTGCACAGTCCAGGGACACGACAAACGCTCGACCACGTCATGCAATCCCAAATCCTAAGGGCCGTGTTGGATGAAGATGGACCAGTGAGGAAAACATGATCGGCGTCTCGTAGACTTCAGTTGGGCTTGGATAAAGACCTCCTGTAAGGTGATTTTTTACCACTTCAACAAAAGACCCAAATATACCTACACCTCATAGGATTCGTTACGGGGATGATCATATGCCTAGTTTTAAGTAATTTGAGGTTAATTGTGTAGTTAAAGCTGTACTCTTGGTTAATTCTTAAGGTTATCTATCTATCTTTTAGGAAAATAGGGCTTTTAGCATCACTCTTAAGGGGTCCATCCACAAAGTATAACCCCAAAGGATCTCTCGTGCCTTAAGAAGGAACATTAGTCCTTTTAAGATTGTGCTTGTGCCACTAACTCCTAAACCTATGCCACGCTGGGCTAATGGAAGATTCCATTAAATCTCATTGCATTGGTTCCTTAATTAAATCCTTTAATAATTCAAAGTCTTACCTCATGCAATTCGATCCACTTCTCACGTCCGTCCACTCGATCCACGCGATTACGTACTTAAGACAAGGATTACTCTCAAAAATCACACATACAAGTTAACTTAAGTCTTAATGAATTTACCTCTTAAATCTCCACTTAAGTTCATTTTTTCATGCTTAACCCTTTAAGACAAACGACATTCTACACTTACACTTATCCTCCATAAGCCGTAACACTTAGTCTTTAAGATATATGACTATTACTTAAGTCTTCACTCATGGTCAATCTATAATCTTAAGGACACAGCCTCTAGTCTTAAGGTTCTTAAGCACTCACACTCTTACTTAGGACTGATCCTTTAAGAACCCACACAATTTAGACCAAAGCATCTTTACCATGTTCTTAAGTTTTCGACTTAAGACTATCCAAACATGGAGTGCATATTACTTATGCAAATGATGTCTCATGCTCTCGCCCATGCACACCTTAAGTCCTAGCCCTTAAACTTAAGGATCTCCTAGTACTTAAGGTCTTAATCTTCATAAACTCATGTGATCCAATATTGGACTTAAGATTTTTAAGTTTCTATGTTCTTGTTTAAGTCTTCTTTAAGGATTTGTACCTTACTTAATCTCTTATGATAGATTCTTTGAATGCTCACAAATTAGCCTATCTTAAAGAATCCCTTCCATTAAAGCTAGACTTAATGCTAATTATATGTATGCATATGTCACTCTTTGTTATGCATCAAGGTATGCCACCTTTAAAGTATTAATCCCAAGGATTTAAGTGCTTAGGTAGAGCCTTGCTCCTTTAAAGAGCTTAGCTCTTTAATTAATTATGAATGTGCAAACTAGTTAGGTTTCTAGACTTTTGCCATCTTCGGCTCATGGATACTATCTATTGCACTCATTGTTTGTTCTTTAATTAAATCCATTAGAATTCACAAATTTACCTCGTGCAATCCTCACATTAATGCGTTAAGTTACTTTCTCTAAATTAATTCTTAAATGCCTCACACACACTTAGAATTATTACTTTAACATCCACAATGTCACTTTGACATAGTTAGGGTCTTTCCCTAACTTAATCTCTTGAAGATTTAATATTAAACATGCACATTTCACTCATATGCAATACATTAAATTTAATTCATTAATACACACAATTTCATGTCACATCAACAATTAGGATGATATCCTAATTTCTACAATGAAGATCTAAATAAATAATGCATTTATGCATAGGAATTTATTCACAATTAATACCTCATGCATACAATTGCATTTACAAAACACAATGTCAAATTTATTCTATGAAGAACTAATATTATTGCAATTATACATATTAATCAAGTCACACACAAGACTTTACATATGCAAATTCAATAATATATATTAATAAAATTAAATATTCTTACAACCATAAGAATCATCAACTAGCTTTTTCACTTAAGGCTAGGGCTCACTCCAATCTTCCTCCAAGGAATTGCTATGGTAATAGCCAAGAATGCTAAAAATTCAAGCTAGTCATTCTACTCTAAATCCAAGAGGCACACCTCTTGGAAAACGGTTATTCCTAGCATTAACCATTAAGATTAATTCCACTAAATCCTCACATCTATTCATATCTATTCATGAAAAGGTACACCCTTTTCAAAGGGTGCGAGTTCAACCCTTTTTCCATTATTTCCTATTTCTTGGATATGAATAGGTACTTTCCAATTAATTAACTACTTAGTGTAAACTTAATCATTAATTATTTAATTCTTCATATATCTACAACCCTTTTTACACTTAATTTTCTGAAAAAAGCTATTTTAAGTATTTAGGCTCTACATAGCCCCCATCTTAGCTCGGAGACGTCCTTGTCGACTTCAACGACCTTTGTCCTTGAACGTAATCTTTCGCTCTTCATCTTGTACTTTAATTTCCTTTAGTTTCCATATAGCTTTTTCCTTAGATATAGTGAAAGTACTGTATCTGTATTTGTATTTGTATTAGTTCAGGGTTTAGATTGAATAGGTGTGACTCTTCACCTTACCTTCTCTAGACTCTTTATTAAGAGTCTCTGTACTTACTTACATGGTTAATATATACAAAACATTCAACATGTAAATGTTGCATTCAATGTCTGATTCCAACATGGTATCAGAGCTTGGTTCATCATCTTGGAAGAGAAGACTCTTCCAACTCTATCTTGAAGATAACTTACACAAATTGATTATTCAACTTAATGATTGGATAATTACATTTTTAACTGTAATCATAAATTAATTCATAATCAATTAATTAATATAAATATGTCTCAATTTAATACTTCTAATTTGAGAAATATAACAAAATTTGATGGGAGCTACTTTCAAGTTTGGAAACACAATTTGAAATTAGTTTTAAAATCTGAAAAATTGTTAAAAGTTGTTGAAGGGAATGAACTTTGTCCAATTACACCACCACCAACACCTGGTGGTAGCGTTCATCATACTCCAGCAACTGGTGCTGGTAGTAAAGAGCAATGGCTTGAAAAAGATACCAATGCTCTTACAATTATTACAAATTGTTTAGAAAACAACCAAATTTCCCTTATAACTTCATCAACAACCTCCAAGGAGGCATGGGACGAGTTATCTCGATT
>OZ020526.1:1837460-1872125 GCA_963971425.1 Bryoerythrophyllum caledonicum | reverse complement strand
AACCAAATTTCCTTATAACTTCATCAACAACCTCCAAGGAGGCATGGGACGAGTTATCTCGATTATTTGAATCTCAAGATTCAGTAACAAAGATGTATCTTAAAGAGCAGCTTACGATATTGAAAATGAAGGACAATGATAGTATGATAAAGCATATTCATACTTTCAGAAGCCTTCTAGATCAATTATCTGCAGCTGGCAGTCCCATGAGTGACGAAGATGTTGTTTTGGCATTAATGCAAAGTATGCCATCCAGTTACAGATAATTGATCTAGAAGGCTTCTGAAAGTATGAATATGCTTTATCATACTATCATTGTCCTTCATTTTCAATATCGTAAGCTGCTCTTTAAGATACATCTTTGTTACTGAATCTTGAGATTCAAATAATCGAGATAACTCGTCCCATGCCTCCTTGGAGGTTGTTGATGAAGTTATAAGGGAAATTTGGTTGTTTTCTAAACAATTTGTAATAATTGTAAGAGCATTGGTATCTTTTTCAAGCCATTGCTCTTTACTACCAGCACCAGTTGCCGGAGTATGATGAACGCTACCACCAGGTGTTGGTGGTGGTGTAATTGGACAAAGTTCATTCCCTTCAACAACTTTTAACAATTTTTCAGATTTTAAAACTAATTTCAAATTGTGTTTCCAAACTTGAAAGTAGCTCCCATCAAATTTTGTTATATTTCTCAAATTAGAAGTATTAAATTGAGACATATTTATATTAATTAATTGATTATGAATTAATTTATGATTACAGTTAAAAATGTAATTATCCAATCATTAAGTTGAATAATCAATTTGTGTAAGTTATCTTCAAGATAGAGTTGGAAGAGTCTTCTCTTCCAAGATGATGAACCAAGCTCTGATACCATGTTGGAATTAGACATTGAATGCAACATTTACATGTTGAATGTTTTGTATATATTAACCATGTAAGTAAGTACAGAGACTCTTAATAAAGAGTCTAGAGAAGGTAAGGTGAAGAGTCACACCTATTCAATCTAAACCCTGAACTAATACAAATACAGATACAGTACTTTCACTATATCTAATATCTAATATTCCCAGCATATCTACATATCCCCAGCATGGTCGCCAAATATGTAAGGTTTAAAACGGGTCAACTCACAAAACACCCAAGACTCACACACAATCTCCCCTAGACTCTGAATTCGTTGCCGGGATGGTCTAGCGACTAATGTTAGTAATTTAGCTATACTTTCCATACTAGAACTCCTTTCTAACAACAAAACTTAAGTTTTAACCCAAACTCTTAAGAAGTTAAGGTTTCTAAACATCACTCTTAAGTTCACTCTTAAGGATTAAGGTGTTAATTAAAACCCGGACTTAAGGGCTTCCATCCAATTTCCCCCATGGTTCATTAATTATATTTTCCTTAAAACTCAAATCTAACCTCGTGCAATAACGCTTTCTCCACTCTCACTTAATCCTCTCTATCTTCCAATCTTCAAGTTCTTCTCGAACATTATTCCACAATTGATTCAAGACTAGGAAATCTTTTCATTTTCATAGAATTTAATTTACCAATTGCCTTCAATACATAAGCGATTAATCCGCCTTAAGGAATCTCTCCTTTCTAGAACAGACTTAATACCAACTTATCTTCACAGTCTTAAGAGTAACTCTCTTACTCTTCAACTTCTTTAAGTTTCTTCACTTCATCTTTAATACTCCTTAGTGCCCATGCATTCCTAAGGAATATTGCATTAAGTCACTTCTTGCTCATACCTCCATAAATATCTCATTCATGGGGTCTTTCTTTAACAACAACTCTTCTACAGTAATCTCTACTTAACACATCTTCAAATTCCCACTTCGATTTCACACCGAAACAATTCAATTCCACTCACAACATATTACAACAATTAATGTTAATTATTAAAACACAAAATTATAATAGTTAAACAAATTAGAGTATTTCTCTAATTAACAATAAAGCACAAATATTCAATGTAATATAAATTACTTAATTCAAAAAATTAATATAACAATTACACATTGAATAATCACATTTATTAATCAATAATCAAATACATCACAACAATTACTCTTCAAACACAAGAGTATCACCAAAATACTAGCTTTCAAAGCTAGGACGCACTCCAATCTTCAACGTGGTAGTGGTGGAATTATTGTAATTCCTATTCTATTTAGAACCTAAAATTTGGAGAAGACACCTCTTCCCAAGAGGTGTGTTCCATAACTACTTTAACTTCCACAACCGTTCATTAAAGAGTTGCACCTCTTCAAATCTTAACTAATTTCCGGTGAACTCTTTGCTTAATGTGTCTTTTCATTATTTTAACTACTTACTATAAACTTTTAACACTAATTACTATTTCTTAAGTATATCTACAACCCTTTTTACACTACATTTAAAAAAAAAAAACTATTTTTAATGTTTCGGCTCTACACCTCCCGATGCATGTAGGGGCACACGACAACAAGGCAGGGGCGAGTGGCACTACTAATAGACCGATGAATATTGACTAGGTCTATTTTTTGTTTTTGCGGTACCAAAAGATATTTTTCTTACAATGCTCTATCTTTTAGCGTGTAATATATTTTCCCATTTTCGTACTACATTATGCATAGTAAAAAAAATGAATAGTAGTGTCTACTTTACTTGATAATAGAGTTGTGATTATGGATGTACTTAAGCCTCATAAGGATTTGTGCATTTGTATAGAACAAAATGGTATGGACCAATTTTTAAACCTCCAAACATTTTTCACCCCTATAGGACCAAGGCATTTTTGCACCAAAAACACTTCAAAACTGCTCGGTTCTAGTATAATGCCTAAGAAGGGAGACAAAACCTTTTTATTTCTACATCTAACCATAGGATCTCAATAAATACTTCTTTGTTAATGTCCCCACAAAATTTCATAAATTTTGACCGCACGGATTGAAAGATTATAGTGTTTGAAGTCAAGCAAATGGTTCATTTTCTTCCCTGCGTTTGGTGGATCAACAAACTTTGACTTCACTTGGTATCAAATTTTTGCACTACATAAGGTCTAAATCCTTTACTATTGTGTTTAGGATGATGTTAGTTCCTTATACACCAATTATTAGAGGTAGAAAAAGGGTGTAGCTTATTCAAGTCAACTATGCTAGTAGTGGAGGTTCAAAAATGGGCAATTAACGTTTTAGTTTTTAGATACTTGATATGTTTTAGATTGATGATCCAAACGGTCAATATGAAGGTCTACACCACATATTGTTGTGGAATAAATCAAAAGTATATAAAGTTAAAATCTCTAAGTTTTATGTGGTAAGACGTTTTTGTTTTTTGTACCTTGCCCGACAATGTGTGGCAATATGTGAATCTTTGACTTGGGTTCAAGCGCTATTTTCCACTAAAGACAAGATTTTTTTAGAGAAAATATGAAAAGAAATAATTTTCTAATCCCTTATGTCCTCTCCATAACTAATAGGGAGCTAATAAAGGTGTTATTTATTGGAGAGCATGCCGTCAAAGGACAAAAGTCGTACTTTCCATGTAGCCTTCTTTCCTAGAACTAGGGAAAGACATAATCTGCGTGTTATTTTAAGTGCAACGCGATCTTGTCGAAACCAAAAATAAGGCACCCCATATTCAATTGTGCACTCGCCCCATGGAGATGAGGAGTGCCCCGGCTAAGCAACAATGTGCCTCAAACGCCTCCTTTTGGAGTTAAGTGGGGACGTCACCCCCCCAAAACAAACAAACAAACGTCCCCGCCCCTGCCTCGGTAGCGGCGGAGATGTCTCCGCCCCTGCTTTGTGACTATTTTAATAAATTTCCGCCCCATTTGTCCCCGCCTCGCATATTCCTCTCCATCCATCTTTTCATTGAGCTGGTTGTTGGCGTCGTACGGGATCTTCATTTATCCAATCACCCCAAAGATTTGGATTGGGTGCAAACCATGGCTTCACCCGAACAATTGGCCAACGAGGAGCAAGACAAGACCCGCGCACAAGCGGGGAATGCCCATCGGAAGCAGTTGCACGTTCTTCGTAACCCCGCAAAGTTGGCCTTTTGAGGTTGGAAAGACGTACAGGAGCCATGGAGTTTTGATGATTGCGCAAACTTCATCGAGTGGTGCCACATCGACAAGGCTTTCCCAGAGGAGCAATACAACTATCACCAACGCTTCCACAAGGCAAACCTGAAACACTGCGTCGACGAGGCGTTTAAAAATCGGTGCATTGAAGTATACCAGGTGTTGTACAACGTCCCATTCGTCAAACGCAAGAAAGTAAATCTCTTCATTGCGCGGGGTGTTCATGCGGAGGTGAAGCTGAACAAGAGAGTGTACTAGTCCACTTTGAAGTCGATGTCCGGGAAGATAAAAATTCCTCCCCCAGAATATGGAATAATTCCAATGGGATGGCGCAAGTATCCAGAAGGTGGATTGGGAAAATTCATGACTGTGATGGACGACACACCCAGCTACAACACCGACACGTCAAGTTCATATTCAGACTCCGACAGAACCCACGTCCAAGTCACAAGCGAAAAGGCACAAGCATGTGGTAGGCTGAGGAGGACTGAACGAGCCCTTCACCAACGTTACCACTGACTAGGAATATTTAAAGGTTGTTGACATAGCAAATTTTTTTGAACAATACTTTTGCTCTTAACAAGATATGATTTAAAAATATCTTTTTTGTTTGTAATGATACGTTTTATTTAGAGAACTTGTTCATTACATTCTACTAGAAGCTTACAATACCCCTTATGTATGGGGACTTGCATAGCTCCCTTGCTAAAGGACACATGATTTATTATTTTCTTTAATGGTATGTGGTGCATTCCTAATCTTTTGTGGGGCACTCATGTTTAAAGTTTTTATTTAGAGAACTTGTTCATTACATTCTACTAGAAGCTTATAGTACCCCTTATGTATGGGGACTTGCATAGCTCCCTTGCTATTGGACACATGATTTATTATTTTCTTTAATGGTATGTGGTGCATTCCTAATCTTTTGTAGGGCACTCATGTTTAAAGTTTTTATTTAGAGAACTTGCTCATTACATTCTACTAGAATTATGGGGTGTTGATATGCACGGATGGTTGGGATGATGTCAACCGGAGGCCCCTCATGAATTTAATGATGTCGTGCCCCACTGGTGACTATTCTTGGGAAGCATAGACACCAGTGGTAAAAAGAAGTCCATGCGGTATATAGCGGACCAAGTGAAAGTTTACATTGAGAATGTGGGTTCCAAGAATGTAACACAGGTTTGTACAGACAATGCTGCCAACATGCTTGGAGCAATGGATGATATTATTCTCACATACCCGCACATTCACAAGCAGGGGTGCATGACACATGCATTGGATCTCATGTTGGAAGATTGGGCGAAGGTCCAAGAATTTAAAGATTTAATAGAGAGGGCAAAGAAATTGTGCCAATATATTAGAAACCATCATGCGACAATGGGGACACTTCGTGAGTTGAGTCCAAACTTGCATATTGTAGTGCCTACTAAAACCCGCTTTGCTTGTAATTTCTTTATGTTGGATCAATTGGTGAGACTCAAAAGAGTGTTGGAGCAGTTGAAAGACCGCCCTTGTGTTGTAAACTACTTTGCAACCCTACGGAATAGACAAAATGGAGAGCAAGCAGCAACCGCTTCGCGTAATGTGGTGCAAACCATCGAAGATGTGGCCTTTTGGCAACGATGTCAGAATTATGTGCACATGACTAGGGATGTTTTGAAGGCATTGCGTGTATTTGATGGCCGCAAACCAGCCATGGGTCGTGCATGGCTCGTGATGCATAATTTGCGAGAACACGTGTACTCTTTGAGAGAGTCACCTTTTACTCTACGAGCTGACATATCATCCACTCTTGAGCAATCTTTTGATGCCCGGTGGCAAATGGTTTTTACCGATGTTCACTACGCCGGGGCTCTTTTGAATCCGTACCTCAAGGATAATGTGGCGCTTAGGGCTGACAAAATTACACAAAGAGCATTGAATCGGGTTGTTTGCAAAATGATGGTGGTATTGGACATCTCTTATGACAACGTCCAATATGAGTTAACACAGTACAAGGAGGGCACAAGACCATATGGCCCTACCGAGGCATCTAACATCCACCAGACAAAGCTTCAACTCCACCAATGGTGGGCCAAGATCGCGGACAAGGCATTGTCTAAAATAGCTATTCGTATTCTACCCTAACGTGTTCAGCTAGCTCTTGCGAACAAAACTGGAGTATATATTTGTTTGACCACAACAAGAGCCGAAATCGATTAGCGGCGGAAAAGGCTGTGTCATTTATACTAATAGCCGATGCCTTCAACAAGACCAGGGGCCGGTCCCGTTCGATGGTACGATGCGAATATTCACTCGGAGGATTCCGACCCAGATGCCCTGGGGCTGGTCCCGGTGGGTGAACATAATCGTGGATTTGATGTGTTAATAGCCGAGGAAGAGGATGAGCACAATATGGAAGCTCCCCGCTCTCCACTAGAATACCGGGGGAACCCTAATCTTTGGGCGGAAGGCGCTGATCACCTTGAGGAAACGAGAAACTATTACGGAGATAATGACAACGTAGAAGAAGAATTGGCTCAAGTTCTCGTTGCAGTCCTTCGCCTCTTCTTCCTCAAAATGAGGGCATTCATGAAGTGCATCCTTTGTCTAATTCCTTAGAGAACGACATCTCAAATGTGACTAATCTTGAAGAGCCTGAAACGGGGGGGGGGGCAATGTCGGGAACGTTCGCGACGATGACAATTCTCCATCAGATTATGGAGGTGGAAATGGAGATGCCGTCAACAACGGAGCCGGAGAGAACGCACTAAATACTACAACTTGAAACAACGAGGATCGGTTGAAAACCGGTATGGCGAGGAGAGCCCTATTGGAATGGGTGCATCATTTCGTAGCACTAGAGTCGTTCAAGGAGACTCTGACGCAAATGTTAAAAACACAAGAATTGTAGAGACGGCTCCAAGAAATGAATGGGTTGTTGATTAGCGAAGGCATTTTGACCCGGAATATGTAGACCCTCTGATGTTTTTGCATTCATAGAGGACCTTGAGCCACAACCATCTCCGGTTGTGGTGTTGCCTAGTGTTATTAATGACCAGAATACATCAACGCCGCCTTCCCGCAATTTGTCTTCTCCTAGAATGGCGAATGCCATGTATGGACCTTCCCAACAAAGTGTAGGCGTTGAGGGGACGGATCAAAACACTTCTGCTACTATTGCCAGAAATAGCAGACCCCATTTGGCCGCCAGAGCAGGGTCAATTCATCCAATGGGTCAATATCAACAAGGCAGTGGAAGGACTAATGCCCGTGGAGGGTCTAGAGGCCGTGGAGCGGCTAAAGGCCGTGGAGGAAGAAACAACGGCGAAGCATCATCCTCAAGGCCTCATTGGAATAGGGGCACGAGATCCGAACGTGGTTGTACAACCGTTTTTGGACATGTATGTTCCAGGACGCTCTTCATCAACTCCGGCGTTTGTTGTTTTGAGTCGAGCAGTTTGTCCTACCAGCGGCCCAACCATAAATTCCGACGGCGATGATCCTCACGTACATCGACAAAAGAGATTCAGACACTCGCGTTGCCATGGTGAAACAGTCGTAGTGCTTCACAATGACAACTCTGAAGTAGAGGGCTTTTGGACTACGGATGGTAGCAATAGAGAATACGAACATGAGAGCGATGAAGGTGCTAACGGATTGTGATGAGGCACCAGATGATGATGATATCGTCCTTCGAGATGTGGTTATGGGTGGCCCGTCCACCGGGGAATGCTATCTTGCGAGCGGTGAGCGGTGAGCGGTGAGCCGTGAGCGGTGAGCAGTGCGACGTGAGCGGTGAGCGGTGAGCGGTAAGGGGTAAAAACTTTAAAGTGTATTTACTTCCAAAAATAATCTAAAAGTAAATTAAAAGAGACCCAAAATTTGAGAATATAGGGATTAATTTGTTCTCCTACAAAGAAATAAATTAAAATATTTGAAATGACTCAAAAAGAACCGTTCAGAGGGAAGTCTATATCCGTGGATGTTGCCCGTTGTAAGAAGGCCAACGTTGTACTCAGAATTTGAGTAATAGATGACACCCGGCAAGACTCCTATGATATCCGTTAACAAAAGAGGTTATCGGATGGTTATCAAAGATCCACACATGGAAGAGTGTCAGAACTGAGAAGGGTAATAAGTAATACTTCGGTCTTATGAAGATCTAAAAAGATTTTGGGGGATCATAGAAGATTCATACATGAAGGATATATTATGAAAAGGTAATAATGTGCGACACTGAAAGAACAAAGGTGATGTTAAGGGTAGGCAAATGAGAAGATGCCAACGGCATTCAAAATTAAGTCGATTTAGTGGAAATCGTGGGAGAAAGACAATATCAAAATATAAGCGGAATATGACAGTTCAGAAGAAATAGGTGTACGGGAAGAGTGTTGATGGGACAAGTACTGTGCTAGATTAGTATCAACCGCAAGAAGGAAAGAGAAATTTGAGAACGCAAGGAACAGATAAAAAAACCCGACGTAAAATGCTTTGAATGGCAAAGTATCCAGGAAAGTTGCGGAAAAGATATGGGGTAGCACATCAAACTTATCTATGAAGAGGAGTTACAGTAACTATCCGACGATGACATGAGAATGTCGGACTCCTCTAGTGCTTCAACATCAAGAAAATCGATAAAAGAAAAACTTGAAGTAGAGGAAGTGGATGCAGACGAAGGGGAGACTACGTTTGCCATCTGGTTCGCAGCTTCGCCCGCATACGAAGGGAGCAAGAAATCCCTTTCTGGTGACGCCGCCAACGCCATCAAACTGAAAATGAATGATACAGCACAAATTAAAATGAGTGAAAAAGGAAAAACTTGAAGTGAAATTAAATGTTGTGACTTACTTACTCAAGCGGTTTCTCTTGGTGATCTTGCGGATTGGGGGATCATCGTCAGTCGTGAGGTCCATAGAGGTGGGCTGAACGGGAGTGGCTCGCGGAGGCTTTGGTATAAAAAGTGGCTTCAACACCGCCTCAAATACCGCCTTATCGGATTCAAAGCCCACGAAGTGCCGACCAGCAGCACGACACGCGCGAAGGGAGTTACCTAGAGGATCAGAGAAGATAATTGGTCATTTAAAGAATAATGGAGAAGTCAAAGTAGAAAATTAGAGGCAAAATGATGGTCATGCGATACCTGTAGATGCAAATGCATCAAAAATCACAGCGCCTTGTTTTGTAAGGGCCTCGAATAGCATCTGGAAAAAGATTACACCCTTCTCCCGTCCAGCCCTCCAAGGAACATTTCCACGCATAGATTGGGAAGCGATGTTGTTGTGATTGAGAAGGACGTCGGTCTCTTCAACTCCCCATCCAGTCTTGGACAGCTCAGCATTTACAATGTACGAAAAGGACTCCATTGGTAACGCGTTCCTCACATAGAGGAGGACGCGAAATCGGTGAGTCTGAAGTGGATAAGAGATGAAAATTATCAGTATATAGAAGATTGTGAGTAAAATATGAAGCTCCAGAAGTAGATAAATATTCAAACCTACTTTGATGAATCAGATGGCAATGCTAGCGGTAGTTCGTTCACACCCCACCACTCGCGAAGTAACTTGAAATCGTAGGTTGAAGCATACGACCGGACGTGAGTGCGGATCTGCACAGACTCCGGAATGATAACCATAATGGATCCCTGTTCATGAAGAAATGAATCAGCAAATTCAAAGACGGCCTCAACAATCGATTCAGAATAAAGATTCCAAGATGGAACATCTTTTCCATCCTTTGAAATAGATGGGACCCAGAGGCCTTTCGGGATGTCCGCAAGGATTAGATCAAAACCACGATGGGGACAGATTGCGCTGCGCGCCGGGTTTAATGTGGTAGGACACACCTGGAAGGAAAAAAGAAACAAAGAATAATTTAAATGAGAGTCAAGAAACAGCGAAAAAACATGCCCTAAAAACACGGAATTAAATTAAAGATCGACTGTGGAAATACTTAGCGGCTTGCAGAGAGCGACAATATCTCATTGACTTTCACTTTCGGTTAGTTATATGTCCATATTATTGCAGAAGCCTTCAATGTGTAGTAAACACGCGAAGTAAACAAACACTCACGCTTAGTAAACAAACACTGAAATTATGAATAACTCTCAGAAGTGCCCAAATCAGAGTGCCGCCAACGGCACTGTCATAAACATACAAATTGGAACAAACATTATGGCACAGCAGGATGGAAAGTAAAATATTTGGAAGCACAAACATGGAGAGGCATACCTTTAGCATGAACTCGTTCACTCGTAACATGCAAGGGTGGTCTTTTCCACCATTCATTATTTCCTGGAGAGACGAAAGCTCAACTCTGATACCGATCTTGGGAGTTGTCGCACTTGGGGGAGAGAATACGTCGTGGAACGCCTTTCTCTTCACCACATGGGATTGCTGTGGCGGAGGGGACACCAAAATCTCTGGAGAAGGATCTCCATCTGGTAAAGCCAGTCCTGCTGATGGAGTAGAGTCCACCTCGGGAACAGGTAAGGGAATGACGACCACGGAATCAGTCTCGCGCGATGAAGAACCTCGAGTCTTCTTCACGGCAGCTTTGCCCTTCCCCTTAGCCTTAGTTGCTGCAGCAGTTGATTGCACATTGCTCTCCACACCAATGAGCTCTGGCTGTATGCCATCTCGAAGTGTAATTTCGAAATGTGGAGGACTCCAAACAGGGCAGTCCAGATACCAGCCGCAGTGCTCCCAATGCTGAGGTCCCCAATCAGCCTTGATTCCCTCAGAAATCATCGAAGATGGGCTATTGGGATCCAGGTACGACGCAAAGAATGGAGGATTGCGGGTCACGGCCGTTGCCGGCATCAGAATATACTTGAAGTACCGATATAATGTACGCCGCAGTGCCGATGCAAACCCGAACTGATCAGCAGGTTCAAAGTTCTTGTGAACGCCCTTGTCGACGTTAAACTCACGATAGAATGCTGATTCCCACAGTTGAATCCGTAGTTCTTCAATGTAGTCTGCGATTCGTATAATGGGCTCACCATTCTCTGGGTCGTAGTTGACATCCACACCAATATCTGACAGTGAGCCTTCCAACAGCCACTCTGCTTCGATAGACAGCTGCAATTTGAATCCAAGCATTTAGAATGACAAGCCAGTTTCTTAATTTATTGCAGAGACCAAAGTAATAAGCTTACCTGCGCCCACCAAGTAGCGCGGTGAAGCCAATCTGGAAACTCACTGTCTGGGAACTTCGACTTCGGGAATCTGATAGACTCTCGAAGATTTCCATCTCTGTTCCAACGCTGCAGCCATTTTACTTTCATTAAAGGATCCATGGCGGAAGTTGCAAGCATACAGAGCTTCTCTTGGGTCATCCCCGCGTCGTCCTCATGAGCTTCATAGTGAATCTTCACTTGACCTAGGAATGAAGGCGTGTGTTTCGGATCGACAATTGGAAGTTGCTTTCGAAGCTCTGAAAGGGTAGATAACTTCATCTTCTCCACAGCTTTCCTGACGAAGTCTTGCGCATTCGTTGAAGTCCACTCTTTTGGATCTGGGAACTTCTCATAGAATTTCCTTTGCGCCAACGCTGCAGCTTCTCTAATTTCTTGCTGTAAAAAATACAATTTTGTGAAACACTACTTAATTCATGTCACGGAAGACAAAATGAAGTTTTAAAGCATACAGATGCCACATTAAACCAAGTTAAACAAAAATGTATCGGTTAAGCTTGTGCCGCTGCCGGCAGTCTTCAAATAACCCAGCTGTGGTTGAAAACTTGAGGTTTAACAGATTGAGGAAATCCAACCACGAAACAGCCTGCAATTTCTTATCGGGGGACTAGTGAAGTCATTGTGAACCAGGTGATCTAATTTTATATGTCGCGGTATATTATTGTGCCGCAAACGGCACATACCTGAAAGATTGCAATCCTTCCTAATGATCTGCAAATTATCTACAGATTCTGCTCGGCAAAGTGATTGACACGGCCATGCCTTTAGCGGCAGACCTCAAATGACCAACCCACTATGTTCATTGAGTGTTCTGACGCGGTCGTGTGTTTCTATTTAGAATTTGCGAATGGGTTCCAATGTCAGAATTGGAGATGGCCCAGTGCATCTGCCGGTAGCGGCAGATATATTTAGAGACATTACGTTGTGTCGATAACTGGTGTTGGGAAGGGTGTGCCGCTGCCGGTACACCCTTCAAGTACAATTTATATCCCGACTTGGGGGTCTTACCGGATTTCATCAGGTTCCATTATTAGCAGATTGCGGTCTACAGTAAGCGTCTCACATTGAACGAGTCAAACTCTCAAACAATAGCTAAATAAACCAAGTGTAATTCTCAATCATTAGCTATAAGAACCGAGTAATAGTCTAGCACTTTGGCTGTGTGAATCGTGTCGAACTCAGACATTAGTTGTGTGTGTAGAAGTGTTTCAAACAAATATCAATCAACAACTAAACCGGGACTATAGAATCAGAGAGACGACGCCGGTGTTGACTATTAGGTCTGCCGCAGGCGGCAGACCTTCCTAAAGCGAACCGCATTGACTAAATCTTGACGCCCTGGAGGTGTGCCGCCAGCGGCACACCTCCATTTGTCCATAATAATAGTGGAGATCTAAATTAACTTGATAGTGTATTAGCACGATCATAGGGCAGGAGTGAGCCGAATTGTGTGCCACTAGCGGCACACCTCCATAGCACAAAACAATCATTGCTATGTTCGGCAATATGGACATATGCCGCTAGCGGCATACTATCCAGCACTTGCTCTCGCCCTCGAATTGTTGTCATTTTCATTACATCTTTAAATGTTTCCTTAATCATGTCGTTCAAGGAGGTGTGCCGCTGGCGGCACACCAAATATCGCCCAAATCGTGACACAGTTCTCGTTTCTGTGAATACTCTCAAGAACCAAAACAGGGTCAGGGATTCGGGAATAATAGGTGTGCCGCTAGCGGCAGACCTGATAGCCCTCAAACAGTGAGAAGAGTTTGGTGCTTAAAAGAGACCACAATCGTGTCCTTGGTTGGGCGCAAATAGGTGTGCCGCTAGCGGCACACCGCTCAGCGTCCGGGATTTGACAAGAACACGGTGCCGCCAGATTTTAATCAAGCACTTTGTTCTTGTCATTTCCGAAGCGCGGATCGGTGTGCCGCAGGCGGCACATCAAAAATCGCCAAAATCGTGACACAGTTTTGGTTTCTGTGGATACAAACAAAAATCGAAACAGGGTCAAGCGCGCGGCAAAAATAGATGTGCCGCCATCGGCACACCTAACAGCGCACAAATCGTGAGACGATCTAGGTGCCTGAAGGACACTATAAACGTGTTCTTGGTTGGACGAATAGAGGTGTGCCGCCAGCGGCACATCTCTCAGCGCCCGGGATGTGACAAGAACTCGGTGCCGCCAGATGTAAAATCAAGAACTCAATTCTTGCCATTTTTCGGGCGCAGTTTGATTTACCGCTGGCGGCACACCAATAATCACCCAAATCGTGACAAACTTTTGTTTTTTGTGAATACTCACAAAAACCGAAACAGGGTCAGGGGCTCGGCGAAAATTGGGGTGCCGCCAGCGGCAGACCGAAGAGCTGTAACCGTGAGACGAGCTTGGTGCCTGAAGGACACCAAAATCGTGTCCTTGGTTGGGCGAATAGAGGTGTGCCGCCAGCGGCATACCTCTCAGCACCCGGGATGTGACAAGTGCGCGGTGCCGCCAGATGATTTATCATGCACTGCATTCTTGACATATCCCGGGCACTGAGAGGTGTGCCGCTGGCGGCACACCTTCACGCTGTCGTGGTAGAGAGTTTATGTTCCAAGAAAATACTGGATTTCTGGCTATCACTTTTACTCAATCAAGTTCTTGATAAGAGAAACTCCAAATATATATGAAGATTGTCTTTTTCAAGAGACAATCACTTCAATACACAAGTCCTTATAGGACAAAGAAACCCAACTATCTAAGAAAACTATATAATTTTACAAGCCTTAGGAAAGGAAACTAACCCGAATCTTAAGAGCTTGTATCTCTTAATGCAACCGTCTAAATAGATCCAAACTTCAGCAGTAGAACTGATATACTATTAAAATCAGCTACACAAAGTTTCAACCGTAGATACCTCACGGATCTTGAGATATCACCGAAATACCTACAGCCTCTCTAAAACCTTGTTTACAAACACCCGCGCACCAAAATCTTCATAACTTCCAAGAAAATGCTCCAAACGCTACGAAACTTAAGATATAGCTTGACATCATAATAAACCACCTTCTTAAAAAGTCTTAGCCAAAAACTCGTCCAGAAGCCAAAGATATGGCCAAAACCGCCACCAACATCAAAGTGATATACTTACAGTCTTAGAAAATATTTGTGCGCAGTTCAGCTCCAAATATCTCCTACATAAAAGCTCCAAATCCTTCGATTCTTCCGCGTAAAAGGTAGAGCTTGAAAACACCTTTGTAGCCGCTCTTCCCGATCTTCAAAAGCTTTCTTGAAACTCCCGGGATGCTCAAAAGAGTGGCAGTAGGTTCCCAAATCGCCCCCTAACTTCTAACGCTCATAACTGCTTAACCTTAACTCCAAATCCTATGTTTTTTGTACCCAAAGTATAGCTTGCAATCCAAAATACTCGAATATGGCCTCCCTCAATCGAATGCCCCCTTAAGAGTCGCTGAAACGCTTGATAAGGCCGCGGACAGCCCCCTTGGTTCTCATTGGACACGAGAATCGGCGAATGGGAGGAGGACATTTCATCCCAAACCCATCCCCCTCCATCCCTTGGCACCTCCTCCTATCCTTTGCCACCTCCTTCTTATCCTTCTATCCCTTGCCATATCATTCTATGTTTTTTTTTACACTATCTTTTGCATATTCAATTCTATCTTTTCTATTTAAACATTTAGAACTAAACTCTAAACTTTGAGGCCAAACTTTATCTAAAAGCTTAACATCAAACATTTAAGTCCTAAATAATCCAAAGACTTCAACTAATTTAACAAAAACGTACGAAATAACCCTTTCATATCAACTTTCAAACTAATTTACCAACTATTATAACAAACCCCAAACTTATAAACATATTACCAATCGTGATTGGTTTTTTACATATTTTGGGTAATCCGAATGCTACAAACGCTTATATACTACTGGATGATATCTTTGCACATCGATCACGGTTCAGCGGGCTGGCTGAGCGTTCCGCCATACTAAACTGGTTCAGAGTTCGATTCTCGTAGATTCCCTGAACGGTAAGTGTGACGCGTGGTCCTGGGGGCTGCTGAAACTTTAGCAGTGTAACAGCCGGTTGATGCTCTTGAACCCTAAGCTAGTGACAAGATGCAGGAATAATTTCCAAGATAAGGCTCGCCCCGGTAAAGTATGACCGTGTGATTGAGGATGAATCCACTAGTCATATCTTCACTGTTGGCCTAGACCATTCAATACCCCATATTTTTCTATATTAATATATGTTTTCACAGCATGTACTCATTTACTTCACGACAACGCTATTCACAAATACATAAAAGTCGCGCAACCTTATTATAATAGAAAGAATCAAATCTAGATAGAATTGCAAACCAAAAACTCAGTTAATGGCATATCTGGTATAGGACGGCGTTCAAAGACTTCAAAGTCAGCGTGTACCAGGTCCGCTTGACCGAATTCTGCTTCGCTTCAGCTGCATTGAGGTCCGCCTTAGAAACGAGTTTTTTGAAATAGTTTAATGGCTGCCCAGCCATTCCTTGTATGCGATAGAGCTTGTGGACAAGATTTGTCGTCACAAATGACTTCTGGTTTCTCCTGATCATTGACGGAGAACAATCATTAGAAACCTTTATAGAAACAGGCAGAATTTTAAGGAAGTTTTGCATCATGGATTCTCACCAGTTTACTTGATGAAGCGCTGAAAGAAGTACAGGAACATATCCATTGACATTTAGCAGGATGGACTCAACCGCATAATGCCAACTAGAGTCATCAACATGGTCTCGATTTATAATTGGCAGCCATGCCTGCAGCCGATGGTTGCCATCCCAGACATGAAACATCTTTCTCGAAAAGACTTTCATGTCCGGGTCCGCGTTTAGCTTCAACTCGAATGCCTCATTCGCCAATATCCACGCAGGACTCCAACTCTTCATGATATCATCTGAGACATCTTCAGTCTTCCCCTCGTGATTTTCTGTAGCGACATAGAACACACCAGAACCTTCCATATAGCCGTTTTTCAGAAAATGCGAGCCGAGCCCCATGACATCGTTCTTCAAGTGAGGTCGAACTATAGGCAGCCCAATCATCCAACAAAGAGGAATGGCTAGCTTAGACTTCTCTTTGGGCTGAAATCTAAGACCATCCAATAAAGCCGTTGTGTTCACGGTTTCCTTTAGAACAAGATCATCCATTTGCCTCTCTAAATCCGCGGCTGACAGAGGGTTCGATGAATTTCGATCAGGTCTTGATACTTCAGCAACATCCTCACTATCAGCCCCGTCATCATTCAAATCCAAAGCTTGTGCACCTCCTGCAAATGGTGAATTGTAAATGATGATATTACAAGTCCAATGTCATTTGGAATTCTTTAGAAAATTACCTGATGGCTGCATAGAGGAATTCATGGAGTTCAGAGTCTGCATTTCCGTATATGGTTTGTCTCCACGAGCTGACAAATCAGACTCGCTCTCCATTTCTGCAACTGTAGATAAGGGAGTAAAATGGAATTGTCATCTTCGGAAAAATGTGAATAATCTTCCATTGAATCTTGACCGAAGCGCACTATTATCGATCGAATATAAAAGTTCAGAGAAGACCTACGTCCAGTTCAGAGAAGAGATACGAACATCGAATCATAGATCAGATTGCATATGAATATTCTAACAGGAGGAGCTAAGCAAAATCATACAAATCGGTCTGATCATGACATCTGAAACAAACCAACAATGTCCGAGTGACGAATAGATTTGGTATTCCAGATCACAACAGACCCTATTCGGGACTGGGCACTATTCAGAGTGACAATTCCGCGCGCAACCTGAGTGTAGACTATAGTTACGGCAGAACACTGTAGGACGATTTGGATATACTAGGTCAAAGAGAATATATTGATCCTGGCTCGATCACCCAAATCCGCTCGAACATGTTTGACCCAGGATGACGTGCTAGAGGGTTGGGGAACTCTAGAATTAGCTCCACCTGATCCCTGTCGGAATCTAAAGAGTTTGTCTCACAAAGTTTACATCGACCCTTGGCAATCGGAAATAGACCTTGCGCGGAAGGTGTGCCGCCGCCGGCACACCTTCTGCGAAGTCACTGTCCACACTGACAGGGACTGCCGAAACAGCGCAATGCCCTGCTGCGATTGACACAATAGCTAGAAAGCCGTCGTTGACAGATCCTTCGACGCCAAAACCTACGGCGATACACCATACGGAGCAAGATACTAATTACAGGAGATGTAAAACCAATACTCTCTGAGCGAAAAGCCAACTACAACCCTAAACTTCTTTGGCGACCAAAAAGCTTCATTAATACTTACCTCGTCATCGCTGAGCCGATTGCGGAGCCGAGGTTCCGTCACCGCCATCCACCGTCGAGGTTCTGGCGATCACTTCCGCAAGCCCTTGGCTATCTTTTGTACCCCAGTGATAGAAGGCGTCAACTCACAGTGCGATGAATTCGTTGCTTAAAAGTAGGAAAACCCAACTTGTAATCCCCAGAACTCGGCAACAACCCAGAACTTAGATTGAAAGGAAGATGCACAAGAAGTTCGTACCTGTGGTGAGAGGTTCCGAAGATGCTTTGCCGCCCTCCATCCTCGACAAATTGATGACTCCGCCCGAGCCCTTTTTTCTGTCTCCTGCAACCCGAAGGTGAAGATGTTCAGGTAGTCCACACTATACAACGACACACAACGGGAAACCCTAAACCCGGGTCTCTGATAATAAGATTACTCAACTTCAAATCATCACTCTCACGCACCAAAACTATCTCTTCACCTTCCAATACTGGAGTACGGATTCGAGATACCTTCTTTTCAAGCGATAACTTCTCTGAACCTAAATAGTAATTATCTACAACCGCCGTCTACACGTTCACTCAGTTCCTAAGTAATTCACCATCAATCAGGGAATGCAATGCAAACCCTAAAACTAAATCAAGTCAGGTTCATCACTATAAAACCTTTACCCTACATAAGAATGTCTAGTTCTCATATGTACCTGTGAAAGCGGTCAAATCTCTCATTTCAGTTCCAACGACAGCCCCCTCGTTCAAGTCAGCAACAACTCTCTCATTTGTTCCCGCCTCAAAATGCCCCCCAACGACATGGCCTTTTGGAATTCCAGTCAACCCAGAATTTCTCCCCCTATCATCACCATTCTGATCTACATCAAATTCAAGTTTCTTGGATGTATCTGGAAAGGAATCCTTACACTTCCCCATTGCACTTCCCCTCACGCATCTACTTCTCATCAGTGTTTTCCGATCACTAAAATAGAGCTTCTGCTTTCGTCTTTTCATAACAACAAGAATAACATCGGCAAAGTATATCTTTACTTGTCCATGTCTAATGGATACTTATATTTGGGTCATTGTTGTGTCACTCTACATAAACCCTGTATAATAAGTCATAAGTAACTAAACTGTCGATTTCTATATTCTGTATATTCAAATGTGACCCTCTGTTGGTGACGGCTCCTGCCAGCATAAAAGCCTCGAACCGCCACTACCAGATCGAAATTCATTTCCTTGGCCATAACGTGCTGGAACCGCCAGATACTCTTTCGAACCGCCACCAAAATTTAGATTGCATTGTCATATTTATTTAAATAAACCATTATGAGAAATCCTCAATTATTACCGGGACTTTATTTCATTGAATTTCTGTTGAGCGTAATCTCATATCCCGTGATTTAGATTGATCCCACATCAGATTTACATACCTTCTTTGATTCTAGTATCATTTTGTACTCATTTACTCTGTAATTACCAACCTCTTTCTATAATTTGGTGCACAACAATTATATTCCAAATCATCCCCCGTCAAACTCTCTGATGCATTAATTCAGTACACATCTGGCTATGATCGTCTCATGACACACCTTCCAGCCAGTATATGGAGGACCCCTTCGGTCGTCTTCATTCCCTTCAGTCGCAGCTTCGAAATTGTTGAGAATGGCTTCCCTCGCGGATCACGTTCTCGGATCTGTCGTAATCCGTGGTGATAGTGCATTGGTCCCGATCTATTTCCCTACTGATTCTGAGGGTAATGCGACTGTAGGTTCCATTCAATTAAGTCAGCGATTCAATATCATAGAGGGGTCCTTGAATGTTGAGAAAGAGGAGTTTGACGTGTTTACAGGAGAGCTCACGCACACTATAGCACAGACATCTTGTATTCGGAACAACGTATTAGTTTGGTCACTTCAGGCCGGAAAGTACAGAGTGTATGGAACTAGGGAAAGCCCTGACGATTTCCCTTCACTCTCCTTAACACCAAAGTTGTCTACAACTGCATCGCAGGTGACACCTTTGATGCAGAAAGTGAAATTAGAGCCGGATGTGAACCTCATTCACATTCTCAGCGATGACTCCGACAGTGAGAGTCCAGGATTTAGTCCAGCTGATTCCGAGAAGCAATCGTCACTTCCGGCTATGGCTCAGGCAACGGCTGCCAATATCTCTTTGCCTTCAGGTTCTAAGCCCACAGTGAAAACTAATCATGTTCAATCTTCTAGTACTTTGGAGTGTCTACGTAATCTTCGGTCTCGATCCCGATCAAAATCTGTTTTGATAAAAATAGACTTTGATTCCATTAGAATAGAGAAGGTTGACTTTCTTCCACCAGCTTTCAATGGAGATGTCATGTTTGAGCTTCCGCCTCTAGGAAAAGAAAATGCTTCATCGCAGGCTGGGTCGCTCTTCGGTATGGATAAGAAACATGACGGACATAGTTGGACAAGAACCGTGACCACTCACATTGCGAATGATTCTAACCTCACCTTCCGGACATCTTCCTGTTTGGGACATTTGCAATGTCTCAATCTTAACTGCGAATACTTGGAACGGAAGCATAGAGCGTCAAACGTTAATGAGACTGAATGGGAAGGCACGTCGTCTTCAGTATTTGGTACCGGTGGAGCTACGCCTCCTGGTTCAACAGTTGTCTGCAAACTTTGCCGAGTTCAGCCTACTTGCTTAGAAAGCTGCCCTGCAAAAATTTACTATGTGCTTGGAAAGGACACCATGTCCCGGCTATGTGTCCATATGGGAACACATGTGCATCAGGTCAAATTAGGCAACTGTCGAGATTCCTCCACAAAACTGAAGACTCTGATTTCGGAGCAAGTAGAGCGGACCCCTACTGCCACAAACTCTGCCATTATTTTAGAAGCCAGTAAGGAGTTTCTTGGTGAGCTACTGCTGTGTCCAGAGGGAGTCTCACAGAAGCCACTAGTCCTAGACGAACTAGTTCCGGTTCTTGAGAAATTCAAGCAAATGACATCTCCTAGTATCCGCAACGAGGTTACAACATTTAGATACTTAAGACGCTTTGGTGTAATGGATAGCATCACAAAACTTCGGGGATCAAGCAACTGGGCCTTTGTTCAGGAGAATAGATTTCTGGGGCAAGGCACTGATTCGGACAAGGTGTTTGTGTTTAAGATGGCTGAAGTTGGTCCTGGCAGCGGCGTAGACCTTGTGAAGCGAATGCAACCTGGAGGAGACCTTGAAGATTCTTGGATCATGTTTGACCATGTCAAACGAGTTAAAGGATGGACCACGATGGGTTGTCATGTGTACGATTCAACTTACTGCAGAGTGATGACGATTGTCGTATGTGACATGCAGTCCGAGGGCGTCAATGCTCAGCTAGTGTTTTGGAAGAATTTGAATGCAGTTGCTGCACGACACGATGTTTCGACAGTTTCATTTAAGGGATTCATGGCTGACAGCGCACAGGCTAATTGGAATGCAGTCCGCATTCTCTACGGGAGTGGTGATGCATCAGTACCGATGGTTAATCAGGAGAGAACGTGCCTATTTCACTGGACTCAATCCCTCGAAAAGCATACGAAGGCTGACATTAGAGCCGACCTTCAAGAGCAACATCGTCAGCTTTGCAAGTTGTACAAAGATGCAAAGACATTGGAGGAAGCCGAAGCAAAGTATTTGGCGATCAAAGCGTGGTGGTTATCTTCAGGTGCAACATCTGATGCTGGTGCTGTGCGTCTCGACTTATGGCTTGCCTTTTGGCATTTCCGATATCGGCAATGGGGAGGGTTTATGATATCGATAAGTCCTGACTTCATCCCACTAAGATTTCAAAAAATGTTGATTACACTATAATTGAATATTCAGTTTGTGACAAAATTGGTGACCAATGTAACGGCAGTCTAGATCATGTTGTTTGAGGAGGTGTGTCGTCAGCGGCAGACCCTTGCTGTTTAGACCATCTTAGTGAGGACGATATCACTTCATTGGGGTCTGCCGTCAACGGCAGACCTAATTGCTGTCATCTATGCACCTTGAATAGGCTACATGAAAACATGTCTGCCGGTACCGGCAGTCCAGTCTTGAACGGTCTTGGAGCTTCACGAGAGACCTTCGTTGCTCTTTGCCACTACCGGCACAACAAATTGGGCAAGTCCACTACGTCAGTTGTTTATCCTTCAGAACCTCTAAACCGTCTTCTATCCCTTCTGGATTTTCCTTTCACTTCTGGACTCGTTTCTTTTAGCCTTGCAGATGGGTGTGCCGTTGACGGCACACCCTCCTTAGGTTGGACGACTTCCTTTGGATTCCGTATTCTTTTATAAAAAAAATTGACAGATTTGGAATATTGGTTTTCACTGTTTTTTGTTGACTAGCCTGGCCGACTTGGTCTTTTGGATTTGTCACGAATTTCATTTTCTGTTTGTCTTCATCAAGTTCAATGATCATATAATCTTGATTGAGGTCTGCAGGAACCTTCCGATTCTGAATTGGCTGAAATGCCATCTTGCAATTTAGCGGAGACTGTCCACAACAAGTGGTTGCAGCAATCGGGAAAGCGTGGGAATGATTTATACGTTGCGACAGTCGATGACATGGTTCGGGCATTCATGCAAGTCGTGGCTTGCTATCAATATTTGAAAGGTGAGCGAGGAGGGCAAGGTCCTGGGAAGGAAGAGCTTCGACTTCGTGTTGCTCATCGGATTGCTCAACGTTTGGGAAACTCAAAATCACTTCACGAGGCTTTCTGTAGTATGCCTGGAGCTGCTGAGTTTTGCACTCGCCCTCCGCATTTGGAAGGAGAGGAAGTCTTCTTGTCCCTCAAAAGAAAGCCAGACCTACCTCCCAGATCTGAGTTCGATTCTCATCGTCCAGACAAAATCAACGTTTCACGTCCTAGAGTCGCAACAAGGGCGTCTTCGCGAATAACCGTGGACCTTACTTCTGACGATTCTTTGTATTCAACAGTTGAGGAAGCTCCAACGAACCTCGCCAGTACCCCTAGACCTGGAATTTCAACTAGGATTCCCCATAATATGGGTGTGTTGAAGACTGCCTGTGACCAGAGCAAGTGGCATATTGCTAGGCTTCCGAAGACATCAGCGAAAGCCTGTTTTGCACAACAGGCTGGTACAAAGAAGAAGTGTACTGCTCGGATTGTGCAGAACAACAAGAGTACTGCCGCACCGACTTACACTGGCATGATGAAGAACTATAAGAAGACGCGGCTTGAGAAGATGCAGTTTTTCTTTTGTAACGATGACATTAATCGCTATGTGATGGGATCAAAGAGGGACTGGGTTATTTCTAAGCCATCGGTCGCCGACGTTTGGCCGGTGTAATCTGGCACGTCCCTAACTAAAGCCGAGGTTCTACGTCTTGGAAATGCAGGCTTTCGACTCGCGGAGCGCGTATTGCTCTCTCCCCGGAAGTTGTTCTCTCAGGATGGTGCAGTCTTTGATTTGAAATCTGTTCCCACTCCGGTGAACTCAGATGAGCATCTAAAGCGGAGATTTGGGAAGAACGTCCGTCGGAACCCGAAGGCCCCTTCCACTAGACATCGGAACACCTGCGCATCTGCGCATTCGGTTCTAGGAAAAATCACTAACCTTCTTATGCTCCCTGATCCCGCCTTTGGCTGCATTATCTCGTTCGAGTCCAAGTCCATTGGTAAGGTTTCAAACTACATGATTTCTATCAGTCAATTTCCGAGTTGTGACTGCTTGTCTTTCAAGGAAATGTCTAGCAAGTCTCTTGGTAGACGACCTCAGTGGTGTTACTGCAAACACCTATATTTTGTCTTCGCCATTGTTTGTGAGCTAGATCCAGAGGTGGATGTATATATGCACGCCCCTAGCTTTAGCTTCAACGAGATAAAGCGTGTTCTCGAAGTCCTGCTTCAGAAAGAGGGCAGTACGTAGTGTTTGATTTCACGAAGTCCATATTTTCTATGATATATAAGAGACGGTGAGACTACAAGGCCACCGTGGTATTTGCTACAATTAGAAGTATTCTTGAATCGCACAATGTATTTCTAACAATTTGTTTTTGCAGTTTTCATTGCGTCACTATTTTTTCCTTACTTTTTTTTCCACTTGCTTTTTTCTCCCGTTTTTTTTTCACCTCTTTTTTTTCATCTTTTTTTCCATTTTTTTTTTTTTTTCCACTTTTTTTTCCCCCGGGTCGCAGTTCCTGCTGCAAATGCCTACTTTCTGCTATCTAGTAAAGTAGAAGATTTTACAGCAACGAATCGAACCCTAGACCTCATACTTCTTGGTATCCGACATTATCCCCTGGGTAAGTTATGGTCGTCTTGGACCGTCCTTCAAATTTAGACCTCAAGCACTTCTTGTAGGACCCTAATCCCTGTTACAAGTCCACGGTCCTTTACATGATATTGTACTGCTCATTTCACAATCATAAAGCTGTCTTGGAGTCCTTATTTCAAATTCTGTTTGATAAAACAATATCCAGTTCCAGTAGTCCAATTTCTATCGTATGATATAAAAGTTACTTTTGTTTAGCCAACAAGTTACTTTTGTTTAGCCAAAAAGTTACTTTCGTTAGTAAAAAAGTTACTTTTATATAGTAAAAAATTCACACTTTTCAAAAACTTTTCACTAACTTTTTCCTCACCGCTCATACCTCACCGCTCACGTCTCACCGCTCACGTCTCACCGCTCACCGCTCACGCCTCACCGCTCACGCCTCACCGCACGCAAGATAGCTTCGTCCCCCGTCCACCGAAGGAGTGCGTAGATCGGGTCGTTTGAATATTTAAGGGACAAGAAAAGTAGCTATGTATATGTATGCGAAATCAAGAGAGTTGTGATAATTCATAGAGGAAGGTAGGAGATTAAAAAAATTCTTAGATAACTAGTGCCGATATTACTTGATTTGGAGGTATGAAATCAGGGCATTGTTGTTATATCGTGAAATGATTTAATGTAATGGACAGCTTCGGGATTTAGACATTAAGGTCGCCTAGGTGAATGATGTTGGGGCAACGACGCCTCCATTAGGGTCAGGGACGTCCCCGCCCTAGCGCCACCGTGGCGTGACACGTCTGAATGTAATGTCTCCATCATAGTAAAAATTTCTAACCTACAAAAAATTATTGGGCGTACTTCAGGCAATCTGTCCAAACCGTTCGCCTGTCCGGTCCGAACCGCCCGTCCGTTTGTCCTGTCCGATCACCTCAACCCATCCGTTATGACAACTCTAGGTAGTGGGAACTTGAGGGAAATGGGAACATGGAAGATAGCTTAAGAGACTTGAAGGAAATAGGGACTTAGAGGATTTGAGAGACTTGAGGAAAGTAGAAACTTGAAGGACTTGGAGGACTTCAAGGAAGTAGATATTGTTTTTGCTTGGTTGAAGATGATTGTGATTTATAATTAACATATACCCGTTGCTAAATTATACATGGGCTACAAAGCGAGGCGAGTCCATATCCTGACGCAAGTCCATGTTCTACCACGTGGACTATACTAACCACACTTGCATATAATAAAATATCATTAATACTACGTGAGCCAAATCAAGGTGATATGGACCTTTGGAACAGTACCTTTTGAAGGAATCACTTTGTTGTTTGTATGTGCCCTTTGGGAAAATTCTTTTAAACACATTGTGTTATTTCACTAGAATTAGGCTTATAGGAGGAAAAATAATGGGGTTATGAATACTATTGAGTGCCAAAAACAAAAATAAATTGCTTTATATATAATATTTTTATTATAATATCTAAATATTGATCTTTAATAAATCCATGAAATTAAAGCCAATTGAGTATATATAATATGAGCACATCTGTATTTTAGAATTTTTTTTTTTTATAAAACTAATAGTTCAAATTCCATTTTTAATGCACCTTTAAAACAACTACCGTAGGTGAAGGGCACCTTCGACTATAATTAATTCAAAAAAGGCATGCCAAATTATTTGGGAAATTATTGAGTGAAAATGCCGAAATTGAAGAAAATATCAATATACAAAATCTTTGAACACCAAGGACATCAATGGAGAGTTATGGCTTGGAAAGCCTTGATTCTTGGAAGTGTGTATAAAAGAGCTCCAAGTAGGGAGCTTGAGGTCTGAGGTTCAATCCCCTTGGCCGACAAAATAGGCTAATTACAGTAATCTGTGAACTCTTGCCGAAATCTGCTAAAATTGTTTTTAAAAGCCGAACCCACTTTTTTTACTTTAATTATTTATTCGGCATCCAAGTGCCGAAGGTGCCCTTGACCTACGGTAATAGAATCTTTATTTGAATTGTGAAAAATAAAAATCTAGATTTTGAAATAATGTAGATTTATGGTGCAAAATACATCATAGCTACAATGAAAGTGGGGACTTGGAGCACTTGAGGGAAATGGGGACTTGGAGGACTTAAGGAAAGTGGGGACTTAGGGGACTTGGAAGTTGGCCCGTGTTTATCGTTGGGATCTTACGCCCATCGCTCACGTTGGATTTGGACCAACATGGCATCATCCACGACGCTCACTTCTGCACTTGCTCAAGTGCAACGGCCCGTGCGCCGTGAGGTCGATGACATTTTAGACGACCACCGTGTTTCCAGGGAGGTTACGAAGGATGATGAACCACCATTGGCGGTGGTCAACCACGTTGGTTTCACTCGGGGGGCATTTCCCACTTTGATGTGCTATCCAGGCTCTTTTGCCTTCAGGACACGCGGTCCGGGCATGGTTTGGGATTCTTCTTCCCAAACTTTCGAGGAGCCTTCTGCCGATGAGAGGGAGCGGGCGATGGGCTTTTTGACAGGCACCACCGCCGCATCGGATATCTCTGAGGGCCAACGCCGTTATTTGTTGGGTCAAGCCATTGACCTCAACACCCTTGTTTGGATATGTGGCCTATGTTTCGCCGCTCAACGCCGTTCGAGTGACCATCCACGCGTGCTGGGGGCAGACTCTGATGGCCAGGGGGCAGCGGTGCCACATCTCACAGAGATCGAGGAAGCGGAGTTGCTTTTTCGTTTTAAGAGGCATGCAGCTGAGGAGCTTCGTGCTCAGCGTGTCTTTGCAGCCGTGGTAGAGGACTTTGGCCGTGAGGATGCTTGGGATATCTTTTCCCAGTTTTATCATCACGACACGGGATTTTCTGTAGATCCTGTGAGTGAGGGGTCTGGGGGCATTAATGCCCTCTCTGCTACCAAGTAGCAACCACCGGCCGTGCCGGTACGCGGTGAGTCTTCTACGGTGGAGAAGGAGACCACGGAGTTTGATGATTGGCCTCTGGATTTGGGGCCACATCTTACTGGTGCCGAGGCACGAAGGGTACGAGCGTTTATACGTTTGTATCGTAGTTGTTTTGCCTTTAGTCTCCATGATTTGGAGGGCTACAGAGGCAAACCGATTCACATTCAGTTGGAGGACGACCACCCGATCTTCCAACGACCGTACAAGCTCAGTCTCTCTGAGAAAGTTGGGGTTCAAACTCGTTGTCAGGAGTTGTTGGACGCCAGCTTGATTGAGCTCTCTAACGGCGAGTACGCTTGTGCCACGGTGATGCCATCGAAGAAGGACATCTTTGGCAACTGGACGGAGAAGCGGATGTGAGGGGATTATAGGCCGGTCAATCGTAAGACCAAGTCGGATCGGTATCCCATGCCCACGCCAGAGGAGTTGTTTGATGCGGTGGGACACGCCAGAGTATTTAGTACTCTGGATTTGCGGTCCGGTTACCACCAGTTACCATTGATGGTGGACGACCGGGTGAAGATCGCGTTCTGGGGAGTTGATCTGGATGGGAGAGATCAGCTCTACCATTGGAAGTTTCTTCCATTTGGCCTCAAGAACGCACCCGCTGAGTTTCAGAGGGTGATGGACCGGGTGTTGACCGGTTTACCGTTTGCCCGATGCTACATTGATGATGTTATCATTTTTAGTAGCAGCCCACAGGAGCATGTGAGACATCTTCAGGCGGTGTTCGAAAGGCTACGGCAGTGGGGATTGCGCTTGCACCATGGCAAATGCAAATTCTTCCATGACCGGTTGCCATACTTGAGACATATGATTGTTCCAGGAGGTCTTGGCGTGCAGCAGGCGAAGGTTGACGCGCTGCAGAAGATCCCAGCCCCAATCGACGTATCACGGCTCAGAGCTTTTCTTGGCCTAGCGAATTACTATCGCCGGTTTGTTAAGAACTTCAGCTTGATTGCCAAACCGTTGACTATTCTCACGGGGAAGGATCAACGATGGACTTGGGGATGGGAGCAGCAGTAGGCGTTTGCTACTTTGAAGCTGAAGCTCGGTTCAGCGCCTGTACTGCGGCGTCCAGATGCTACACGGCCTTTCCACTTGCACACGGATTGGAGTGCGGTAGGATTGGGAGCCGTGTTGACTCAAAAGGATGATGAGGGACGAGAGTATGTTGTGGCGTTTGCCTCTAGGAGCAACAACAACGCGGAGTCCAATTATTCGTTCTATGAGGGGGAGGCCTTGGCTGCGGTTTGGGCCATAGCTCATTTTAGGCCCTACTTGTACGGGCAGCGTTTTACTTTGGTGACCGACCACCAGCTTTTGAAGTGGCTCATGGAGTCTGACAAGCTTACTAGCAAGCTTGCCATGTGGGCTTTGTTGCTCCAGGAGTATGATTTTGAGGTTGTACACCGGGCGGGCATCACAAACTTGGATGCGGATGGTCTATCTCGCAATCCAAGTCCATCGGAGGAGGATTTGACTGGTGCCAGGTGGCATGGAGATTGTGACAGGGAGTCAGTCCCGGGGTGACATGCAGCAGCCTACCTCACATTGATGTCTGGATCCACATCGGCGTTGCCTGATGTGGCAGCGGATGACGAACCGGATAAGGCCTAGGTTGTTAGCGACGTGTGGGAAGACATTCCAGTCTTGCACAAGCTGCAATATGGCACACTTCCGTCCGCTCTTTCGGCCATGGAGCACGATCGAGTTGGACACCGGATAGCGAGGTTCCGTTAGAAGAACGGCCTTCTATTTCGGTTGTGGCCGGATGGAACTAGGCGCATAGTTCCTAGACCGGATCAGAGGGCTTCGTTGGTACGGCAGGTACACGAAGACCTTGGTCATTTTGGCGTGCGGCGGACTCATTCGATGTTGTGCAGCCAATATTGGTGGACCGGCATGTATCAGCAGGTCGCCACGTACGTTTCACGGTGTGAAGTCTGTGATCGGGTCAGATCCAGCTTCAACACCTTGTCACCACAGTTGCAGCCTTTGCCCATCATGGGTTTGGGCTACCGTTGGTCTCTGGATTTTGCCGGGCCACTTGTTGTCACCCCACGTGGAGACAAGTACGTGTTGGTGATGGTGGAGCACTTCAGCAAGTGGATTGAGCTTGTAGCACTACCACAGAACTCCTCGGAGTTGGCGGCCATGGCATTCCTTGACCGGGTGCTGGCTCGTTTTGAAGCCCCAGCTGAGGTGTTGACAGACCAGGGATGGGAGTTTTTGGGGGCTTTCGAGGCTTTGTGCACCAAGGCTTTGATTGACCACCGTACCACTTCTCGGGATCATCCGGAAGCGGACGGTTTGGCGGAGCATGTGGTTCAGACCGTCAAGCGTGGACTACGAAAGTATGGATTACTTCAGGGTGGCCACCGTGATTGGGATCTGATGATACCATGGATCGCCATGGGATACCGGTTTAGCCGGCAGGCCTCTTTGGCCGCTTTCAGTCCGTATCAATTGTTGTACGGACGGGAGCCGATTCTACCCAGTTCTGTACAGGAGAAGTTGGCCCTAGTTGTGGACTTGGATGATCCAGAGGTCTGGATCCAATGTCTGCGTGACCGAGCGGAGTTCTTCAAGCGGGCCATGCCAATGGCCATGGAGAATTGATCCATTGCTCAGCACCGCGACACATTACGGTATGCTCATATTCGCAGTGGCGCTTATCGACCTCAGTTACGGCGTTTTTCCACTGGAGATTACGTTTATTTGCAACGTGAGGCGCCTACGACGTTAGACGTCAAGGCCGGGCGCACCATTCTTTGTGTGAAGGATGTGTTGCCCAGTGGCATCTTGTTGCTGGAAGGCAAAGATGGCCGGGAATGTCGGGAGCACTCCAAGAACTGCGCGCCCTGCCATTTGCCCACTGATGGCTCCGTGCATCCTGAGTTGGCCGTTGTGCCACAGGGTCTTCCGTGTTTTGTGTGTGGTGAGAAGAAGGGTGCGGCTACCATGTTGCTTTGTGACCATTGCCAACGTGGTTGGCATATGGCTTGCTTGACGCCGCCTCTCTCAACTCTACCGTCCGGGGATTGGACTTGCCCTCGATGTCGGAGGTCTTCGAGTCACGTTTCACACGATGAAACGGCTTGAATTCCTCATGGACTTGTCATTGTGTGGTGCATTGCCATCCAGTTGGAGTTCCTGGTTTCGATTCAGGGATAGGCAACGTGGAGATTGACCAAGGGATTAGCAACAAAATTGCCTAAGGCGATTAAAGATGGGGCTCACATTGCACCCGGCCTACCATCTCTTTGTTACTTCTTCATATGCTTATTGATTCGACAACGGGCGACATCTTCGGCTGGATGCGTATAGTTGTTGCAGCGACATCACCGTGGCGTTTAGTCTTATTAGTGTTGTTTGGTCCTAGCTGGATAGAGGGTCTCATTATCTACTAGGGGGGGCACTTGAGGGTGTATTACGTATACTTGTTTTAGTGTATGTTTTTTGTTTATTTGATGTTGGTTAGGACTCTCAATCTATTGTGGTTATCGATCTTTCTTTACACGACAGCTGTCACGGGATGTGGCGTCGAGGGCCTCTCCGTATCGTAGATTTTAGCGTAGATTAGTTTGTTACTAATCTACGTGTGTTTAGGGACGAACGGCGGCGCACCGCTTTCATCCGTGGATGATTTTCATCCACTTAGGGTTGTATGCGTGTGCGTATAGCGCCGCACACGTCCTTGACTTGACGTCTTTGTCAAGTCAAGCTTTGTGAGTAAGGTTAGAGAGTGATTAGTGAGTTCTTTGCTTGTAAAGTGATGGTTTATCATTAGTGAAAGCTCGGCATTCTCTACTTTTGTTGCACTCGTTGATTCTCCCCTTGTGGAGTGCGTGTCGCTTGACTTCTTGTGGAAAACACATGTGATTCCTTGAGGGTGTATTAGGTATACTTGTTTTAGTGTATGTTTTTCTTTATTTGATGTTGGTTAGGACTCTCGATCTGTTGTGGTTATCGATCTTTCTTTACACGACAAGCTGGAGAGACGCTACTCAAATCGAGGTGCTGCTGGAATGGAATCGTTGGGGGAGAGATTGAAAACAATTGTTGAGGGCGTTGCTAACGAAGAAACATTTGCCGAAGACAAACGCCGTTTTTGTTACGAAGAGTGGATAAATGAATACACTCAGAATGCCATTTTTAACCCCATGGTAAGGCTTTGGGAGGTACAAGCCAAGATATTAACAAAAGAAGGTTGTGTGATATCTCGGTGGGAAGAATTGAAGGTGAAGTTAGATAAATTCAAGGAGGGGGTAATGAAAGTCAAGCCTCGAGGGAGAGTGAGCCAAAATGTCCCTTGGACTGAACGTGATTTGTCCACACGAATTGCAACGAGAGGTCGCGAAGGGGTGGTGTGGCTCCCATTAGAGGCGGAGATAAAAGGACTCGATGGGAGGAACTATGAAGGTGGCTTTGGAATTGTGCGACGTGTGAGCATCAAAGGTGTGAGCTACATTCCACCAAGTATAGAGTTCGCAGAGAAGACAATGAAGGAGGATTCGAAGACGAAGAACCGGGAGAAACGATCAATCGAGGCGCTAGCGTGTCCCGTGGACCATGCGGGGGTATTCAAGATTCAATTTCTCGATAGAAAAACGTACGAGTCATATACTCTATGGTGGAACGGAGGCTCACTCGCGTCCGTTTGAAGAATTGGCTCAAAATACGAAAAGGAACATGAGGATGTCATTCTAAGAAGTGCTGGAATCGACCTCGATGCCTGTCTAGAATTGTGCATTTATCGCAAAAACCGGGCATATTTAGCATGGGCACTCATGTGCATCATGGACGTGATACATTCTCAACGGCTATTGCACAATGATTTGAGTCCCAACAATGTTATGCTTCATTTCCCAAAAGACAAAACCGACGCCATATATATTGGGGTGTGTAATTGGGGAATGGCATCCTGGGACGGCGAAGATAAGATGTCAAACTATGGTCGAACATCTAGCAAGGAGGTGCAAGCTTACAGAGGTAAATACCAACATGCGGCCCCCGAGCTATTCCATGTGTATGGCAAGCCCGGAACGCCAACATCACCGAGAAGAATGGGAATATAGCATAAACACAACCATAGATCTGAGGTGTATGCAGTGGGGTACTTGGCAAGGAGGATTTACAACCGCGATTGCTCTTCAAGCTTGTTCTAGAAGAACAAAAATCCAAGTTCATTGTCGCGTCGATTTGAGCAAAGTATGGATGAGTTGTTGAAACCTGATCCACTAGAGCAATCCACCGTCACGCATATAGTAGACATATTGAAAAGACCGCCTTACAACCTGGAAACCCCATGGGACTTCTTCCGCAATGAGTAGTATATTGTGATTTCATGGTCCTTATATTTTGCTCGATATGTCGGATGTTGTTAATGGTGTGAAGTGTATATTTCTTTTGTAATCCCTTTTTGTAACAAGAGAAATCCTACGTGGACTTCCCTGATGTTTTGAATAAAGGCAAAGCGTTTATGAAACGATGTTTTCGTCTTCCCATCCTGCCCTTCAAAACCTCTCAAATAAAGATAGAATAACTCAATCCCCAGTCACAGAACCGCCTAAACCGCAACCAGTTCGCGGCCCATCGACGGCAGTCCGCGCCTCCATCCACTCTCCATCCGCATCCTATCCACACCCATCCGCAATTCCAACCTACCCCCATCCGCACACCATCCACAGCTCCCATCCGCACTCCCTGTCTACTCCATCCGCTCCCCACCCGCTCTCCATCAGCAGTCCCCACCCGCCCCCATCCGCTCCCCACCTTCCCCCATCCGCTCCCCACCCGCTCCTCATCCGCAGTCGATACCCGCTTTCCATCCGCTCTCAATCCGCACACCATCCGCAACACTTGCGTCCGCAGTTCTTGTCCGCTCCCCGTCCGCGTCCTATCCGCACCCTTCTGGGCCCCACCTGCCCCCATCCACAGTCCCGACCCGCCCCCATCCGCTCCCCACCCACTCCTCATCCGCAGTCCCCACCTGCCCCCATTCGCTCCCCACCCGCTCCTCATCCGCAGTCGATACCCGCTCCCCATCCGCTCCCAACCCGCACACCATCCGCAACACTTGCACCCGCAGTACTTGTCCGCTCCCCGTCCGCACCCTATCCGCACCCTTCTGGGCCCCATCCGCCCCCATCCGCAGCCCCTACCCGCCCCCAATAGCTCTCCATCCGCGGCCCATCTACGTGCCATCCGCGTCCCATTCGTGCACCGTAAACCGCAGTTCCATCAGCAGTCCCTATCCGCGCCCCATCCGCGCCTGTCCGCCAAAAAATGCAAGCTCACAAAATTTTCACTCAAGGGTTGATATTACATCCCTAAAGGTAAACGAGATGATATACACGTAGGATGTCATTGCCACCTAGGACGGCCACGTCGACCCTAAAGTAACTAAGTTACCTCTCGTGGGGGTAAAGCTTGTCTTTGACCCTACGTTGACCCTATTGTGTCGTGACGAGAGGGTCCGTCACGGCACGACGCGTCACTGTCACAATGTCGCGATAGACAACCCTATCGACGGCGGTAGAAAAACTAACGGACGACTAGCGAAGTGGTGACGCGGTGGTCTTGCCGGGGTCTCTAGCAAGCAGCTAGTAATGTTGCCAATTACATTGGCGATCATTGTCTCGTCCACACCTCGAGCAACTCCGCCAATATTAGCCTGGCTGGCAACACGTTCTCGACGCAACTCTTCTATCTCGGCTGCTTGCTTGGTGATAATATCACTCTTTTCACTGGATTGCAGCTTGAGGTTTTCAATCTCTTCTTGGAGACGTTGAATCATCTCATCCTTCAAGTTGATAGTGTCCAATAACTCCTGGTGAGCATCGACGGTCGTACTTCCAGACCTTGATGCTACATGCCTGGTGTTGGAAGTGGTGACTACAACATCCATCATTGGCATTTCATCCATAACATGGATGGGTTCTTCATCTCCAACACCCTCAAGCCTCGCGGCGGATTTATCATCGCCAACAAGATTTACGATTGGTAAATCTACTTGGCCAGCTTCTTGAACTATCAAACGTCCTGCTTGATGGAGCTTCACTCGTTGCCACATTTTTCGTGACGCACACGCCACTAGAGAAGTCGATGAACGCCGACATACACGTCCATCTGAGTCTGAATCCGGTGATGAATCTGGCTCTACTGGAGCTACTTCTTCTGGGCCATCCATTTTCTGTGGCCCTAGTGCCGTAAAAGGAAACACTGGATGTTGCTCCCTAGGCACATCGGCATGCATCCACACCCTCGGCATTTTTGGAGTTTTCGGCACAATCCTCCAATCCACTCGCTTATTGAGAACGACCTCCGCATATACCATGCGAGCGAGATAGAGGGGACAATCATTGCGGGGCATGAATTCGAGCTCGTATAAGTATTGGTGAACTTGGAGGGCACGAGCTCGAAACGCCTCATTGATGCAATACTTCAAATTCGCCTTGTTTGCGCGACGATTTATTAAATGGCGATGTGGAGGAAACATCTTCGACAGATGGCACCACTCGATGTAATCCTCGCAAGTGACAGACGACCATGGCGATGGCTCATCTTGCCAACCCACGAATGCAATCTTCGCTGGATTGTTGAACACGTGCATCCGCTTCTTCTGGAGCTTCCCGCAGGGTTGTCTATCGTGACATTGTGACAGTGACGTGCCGTCATGACGTGACGCGTCGTGACGGACCCTCCCGTCACGACATAATAGAGTCAACGTAGGGTCAAAGGCCAACTTTACCCCTATGCATGGTAGATTAGTTACCTCGGCGTTGACGTGGCCATCCTATGTGGCAATGAAATCCAATGTGGCCACCTACATGGCAATGATATCATTAGAAAATACCATCATTTTACCCTGGAGAATTAACTCTAAACTCCCCTCAACCCCATTCCGCGCCTG